>VJNQ02000412.1:0-161109 GCA_007827005.2 Populus simonii
TGCTGGTAATGAGCACAAAGTATACAAGCTACACAAGGCTCTTTATGGCTTGAAGCAAGCACCAAAGGCCTGGTACAGCAGAATTGACACTCATTTGATTCAACTAGGATTCAAGAGAAGTGAAAATGAAGCTACTTTGTATCTGAAACAAGATGAAGATGGTCTGTAGCTGGTGATATCACTCTATCTAGACGACATGCTAGTTACTGGAAGCAATGCAAAGTTGCTGGAAGAGTTCAAAACAGAAATGCAAGATGTGTTTGAAATGTCTGATCTTGGCATTATGAACTACTTTCTTGGAATGGAGATACATCAATGTAGTTCGGGTATTTTTATTTCACAAAGGAAATATGCTGTTGATATACTCAAGAAGTTCAAACTTGAGTCATGCAAAGAAGTAGCAACTCCTTTGGCACAAAATGAGAAGATTTCAAAGAATGATGGTGAGAAAATTGAAGATCCCTCTGGATTTAGAAGTTTAGTGGGCAGTTTACTATACTTGACAGCACTAGACCTGACTTGATGTTTCTAGCTGGTTGCTGTCAAGGTTCATGAGCTCACCTAGCAATATTCACATGGGAATTGCTAAAAGGGTGTTGAAGTACATTAGAGGAACACTGATCTTGGCATCTGGTACTTGAAGACAGGAGGAGCAAAACTAATTGGTTATGCAGACAGTGACTGGGCAGGGAGTGTTGATGACATGAAAAGCACCTCCGGGTATGTTTTTAACATTGGTTCAGGTGCAATTTGTTGGAATGCAAAGAAGCAAGAGGTGGTGGCACAATCAACTGCAGAAGCAGAGTATATCTCCATGGCAGCTGCTGCAAATCAAGCAATTTGGTTGAACAAGTTGCTTGCTGATTTGGGTCAAGATCAAAGCTCACCAGCTGAGCTTTATTGTGACAACAAATTTGCTATTGCTATTGCTCTAAATCTGGTTCAACATGGCAGAACCAAGCATATCAATGTGAAATTTCATTCTATAAGAGAAGCTGAGAAGAATCTGTTTATAAAGCTACACTATTGTCCAACAGATGTTCAACTTGCAGATATAATGACTAAAGCTCTTCCTAGATCAAGGCTGGAATTTCTAAGGATGAAACTTGGTTTGTCCAAGGCAAGTCTCAAGGAGGAGTGTTAGAATTATGAGATTCTGCCTTGAGAAAGATAGAGTTAAGTGCAGTTATGTTATTTGAATTTTATGTAATCGTTTTTCTACTTTATGATTTACAGCAGTAACATTCTGCTGCAGTTTGTTATTTTCAATTCCAATAATCTCTCAAGTTTGTTGGGAGTTTCAATCCATTCCAAGTTCCATGTAAGCCTATATATAGGCATTTGAAATTAATGAATATTATTGATCTTTCTACTCAACTCAGCTCTTTTGTATCTATTTCTTCTATACTTAAAACTATAGTTTCTAGAACTTAAAATTTCTATCAATTCCCAATATACAATTAATTCCCTTTTACCAAACAACATCTTAGAATTTAAATCATTAGTATAGGACAACTATCTTATAGCTGGTCAAATAAGATGTGGGTCCAACAATAGTATATTTTAAAATTTGTAAATCATAAATGATCATGTCTAATTTATCCTTATATGTTTAATTGTATATAATATATCCTTAAAATCTATTTTATTTCCAATCTATTCTTTTGTCATATTTTAACTGATAATTAAAACTAATAAAAATAACTTGAATGTGACCAAGTTCAATTTATTTTTGGATAATCTTAAAAGCACATCTCCTATATTAATCTGGTAATGCTAACCTTGATATATAACCAAGAGGTACAAGGATCAGATTTATTACAAAGTGCAAGAACTCATATTCGATCATCAACTTAGCAATCATTAACTCCAGATTATCGATCTCCGGTTATATTGTTTATCCTCAAATTTCCCACTCGATTGAATACAAGCAGTATTAATTGTTTATCCTCAACTTAGCAATCATTAACTAGCCATAGAAGGCCAAAAAAAATTGGAAGAAACAATCCAAGCTGATTACCAGATCCACTCGATCTTCTATGAATGATGAGCTTTGCAACCCCACTTTATGGTTGAGAGGGATGGAGAGGCTTGTATTTTTCTTAATTGTTTCCAATTTTCTTTTTTCCACTCCTTCAATAATTGGACTAACCATTTAAAATGACTATCATTTCCCCAAAGAACAGCTAAACTAAATTATTATGGAATCTGGGGTATACCATATACTTCCAAGGAAAAAAAAATTCTCATCATGCAGAGGAAAGACAACCCTATCAACAACCTATCCATTTGCATGTCTCTTCTACCAATAAAGTCACTCTCTTACGTCCATAGGAAGTACCCCTGCAGATGCTTATGATAACCGCTAAAGCTCATATTTCTTAAAACTCAATTTGAAAATTGTGTAGCCATATATCATAGCCTCCTCTTCTGTTTTCTATCACTTCATCACTAGCTTTTATAATATAAACAGTATGACAAAAAAAATGATATGATTTTTATCCCTGTGAGCGTCTCTCTTTCCCCTTTGACCGGAGTTTTCTTTGTTTCCTCAGCCGTATAAATATTAGTCTTTTTGGTGACTCAGAAAACCCATGAATGATACCATACTATGTGCCTTGGTAGAACTGCAGGGTTCTCGACAGCACATCCAGAGAGAAATAGAGCTTGTACTGAAAGAGAAAAAATGGACTCCAAGCATGTATTTGGAGGAGTTGTAGCAGCTTTCTTGTTCGGGTTTGTTGTCCTCTACAGTTCAAGAGGGAGAGAGAATATCAAAGCTTCAGAGAAAAATCGAAGCAAGAAAACTTTGAAAAGCTCTGGAAATGGAGTGTGCAGATCAAATTTTGCTGGAAATACTGATGTGATCATCGTAGGTGCTGGTGTTGCTGGTTCAGCTCTTGCTTATGCTCTCGCAAAGGTAATAGCCTCTTTCACTATGGTAAAACAGTAAACTCTAAGTGCCTGATCTTGCTTCTAATTCAAAGACCAAAACCTAGTAAGCAGAGCTATTGTTGTTCTGTGTGTGCTAAGCAACAGCAACCTTGTCTTCTCCTACAACTGCAGGATGGATGGCGCGTGCAAGTTATTGAAAGAGACTTGGCTGAGCCCGACAGAATTGTTGGTGAGGTCCTGCATGCTGGGGGCTGCATTAAATTGGCCGAGTTAGGTCTTGAAGGTGAAGAATTACTAGCTGTAGAAATTTTGTTGAGCATACTTTCCGTTCAATTAATCAACAACTACTCTTATTTATGTCCAACATTTTGTGTGGTAGCAGACTGTCTAGATGGGATTGATTCTCAGATAGTCCTCAGTTTCGCTGCTGTTCACAAAGATGGAAGAAGAACTGCAATTTCATATCCCTCCAATGCGAGTGGCAGAGGCTTTCACAATGGCCGCTTCATCCAAAAACTACGTGAAAAAGCCGCATCTCTTCCCAAGTATTCGTCCTTTCCCCTGCAACCTATAGGAACAGAGTAGCCTGCGAGTATTGAGTTCAATATAACCAACCATGGACTGAATATACGTTAGTTAGTATCATTTCATGATGTGAAGATTTTTCTTTCTCAGATTTCTTTGATCTCTGTGCAGTGTTAAACTCGAACAAGGAACTGTAACATCTCTTGTCGAAGAAAATGGCAGTATCAAAGGTGTGCTATACAAAACAAAGGCAGGCCAGGAGTTAGCAGCTTCAGCTTCACTCACAATAGTATGTGATGGATGTTTTTCAAATTTACGACGCAATCTCTGCAATCCAAAGGTGAAAATCTTGCATTATGAGTAAATTTAGATGTAATTAATGAGAGAAGGCACTATAATTTTTTATTTTGTTGATAAGAATATAGACAAGTATACCTTCTAGGTGAATCTGAAATAATAGTTTTATATTACTCTTTAAAATACTTTTTCTGAAAACTTGAAACTTGTTTACACCATGATTACTTTCTTTCTGCTTAATTATTATTAATATAATTAGTTAGAATGAGTTGTAAGATTTAAATTTGTAAATATTCGGTTATTAAAACTCTATATTATATCAAAAAAAATATAATTTAATTTAAAATTAATTTAATATTACTCTCTAACACATGATGGTTACATTTCTTGTAGATTGAAGTCCCATCTTACTTTGTTGGTTTGGTCCTGGAGAATTATAATCTTCCATATGCAAATCGGGCATACTTTATTTTGAAGGATACAATTGTCATAGCTTATCCTATTAGCAGCAATGAAATTCGTTGTTTAGTTGATGTACCTGGCTCGAAACAACCACCTATTTCCAATGGCGAAATGGCAAGCTACTTGAAAACAGTGGTGGCACCTCAAGTATGTATAGTTGCTTGACATAATGTTACTTAATTGAAGCTTATTCTGATTAATTTATAGAGCATGCTTGATCGCGAATTTATTGTTAATAATATCAGAAAGCAAAATGTAAAAATGTCTCATAATGCCAGCCTAAGGCTACATTTTAGCATCTTTGCTAGTTCTTTTTATTCAATATATATATATATATATATATATATATATATATATATATATATATATATATATGTTGTTTGAACTAATGCAGAGATTTGCACATTTCAGATGCCACCTGAGCTATACAATGCTTTCATATGTGCAATTGATAAGGGCAACATAAGAACAATGCCAAACAGAATCATGCCTGCGTCTCCCTATGCAACCCCTGGTGCGTTTATGATAGGGGATTCCTTGAATATGCGCCATGCCGTAACAGGAGGAGGAATGACTGTGGGACTTTCTGATGTTGTTCTACTGCGAGATCTTCTTAGGCCTCTGAATGATCTTAGTGATGGAGCTGCCATTTGCAAATATCTTGAATCCTTTTGCATTCTGCGTAAGGTATCGGCATTTGCATGATTATGCTTATCTAATATTTCTTCGGCCAATCTTCCTCGGAACAAATTTTGAACAGGAATTGCTTAAAGAAACTTCATATTTCAAGCATTGCTGAGGGAAACACAACATAACCATATTTCTATGCGGTTGGTAGATACTAATAACTTAATATTGGTTGCAGCCAACAGCATTTGCAATAAATACTTTGGCAAGCACCCTGCACACAGTATTCTCTTCATCGGATCAGGATCCATCAAGGAAGGAAATGAAAGAAGCATTCTTCAATTATTTGAGCCTTGGAGGCGTGTTCTCAGAGGACTGATGGCTCTTCTGTCTGGTCTAAACCCTGACCCGTTGAGCTTGGTTTTCCACTGCTTTGCCATGCTTGCCTATGCTGTTGGCCGCTTATTGCTTCCATTTCCTACACCAAAACGCATGTGTATTGCGGCAAAACTAATTTTGGTCTGTATCTCCACCTCTCATTACTCTTACTATCATCAGAAACTTATTTGTTTGAACTATTATTCTCACCATGAGTTTCCTAGACAAACTTAAATTTTTAATTTTATTTTTGTCAATTTTCAGGTTGGATCAGGCATCATCTTCCCTCTACTGAAGGCAGAAGGAATTAGAGCAACATTCTTCCCGGCAACAATGCCAGCTTACTACAGAACTCCTCCTGTCCAATCCACTGACGATAGAGAAACAGGGAAATAGTTGTTTATTTTATTGGTGAAGGAACCAAATCTTATCAGCTGAATTTACGAAGCATCTGGTACAACATGAACAAACATGAAACAATCCTCATGATGTACCTCATGAAATGAATAAGATGAATCTCAAAATTGTATCTCCATTGTATTTTGAGTTTTCCAAAAATAATAATAAAAATAATATATATAAATGTTGTTTTTAATGGTCATGTATCCATTTAGTTAAATAACGTTGAGAAGGGTTTCGATAATTATTTTCCCCCTTTTTCAGCTGAAATCAGTTATGCCTGTCATGCAGCTGGGGTGGGAATCATTCCTTTTTTTGCATGGGACAGGCTGACTCATCAGCCCTGATGCATGTATATATAGCCTTCCTTTCTCTTTGTAAAATGAGAACATAATATCAATAATATAGGAAGCTTGAGAAAGCCTTTTAAACCAAAACGTTCTTATTCTCTGGTCTTCTTCTTCTTCTTTCTTTATTTTCTTAGACTCTGCAACCTCTTAACATTTCTTTCAGGTTTTGATAGTTATTGCACACAAACATGAATGAGCTTTGTCTTCACGATTTGACTCCAGAAATAGTCATCCAATTCCAGATGAAACATATATTGATAAAAATAATAATAAACAGAACAATCAATAAACTAAAAGAAGAAGCTATAAGGTTTCGAAGATAACAACAAAAATATGGAGTGTGAAGGCATCGAGAAAACCTTATATCTGAAATTGCCAGAAATGGATGAGGTGTTCCTCTCTAAACGTTTTACTTGTCTTCATCTTCAGTTTCCAACTTCCTCAAGTATGCTACTTCTTTTCCTTTAACGGTTACTGGAGCTGCACGCCAAACACCAAATCCATCGAGACCCGGTTGCTGTAGTACGAGGACTTGCAGGTGAGGGAGTTTAGCCGGTAGGAAACATCTTCTGACCGCATGCATTGAGTCCAAGATACCTGAGGTTGGATAGACATTCCATGGCTTAAGGAATCATTTCAAGTGCAGTACCATAGAGATCCAACCTTTTTTGTGCCCTAAGCTTTCTTAATGATGGTACATGTCTTAACATATCACAAGCAATGAGCAATGAGCAACAATGCAGAGACTCACCAAATCGAAAGACAAAATTAGGCAAATTCTCAATGTGCAAGATAGATCGAGGACCTTGAGCCCATGCAATTTTTTGAAAAATGATTCGGCAATAAATTTCAAGTATTTATTAGTGCATGACAGTAGAGTTGAAAGACTGGGACACCTTGGTGAATAGCTCGAAGGAATTTCTTCAATTTGGTTTTGTATTAGTGAAACTCTCACAAAGATTTTCTGTCCACTCCTCTGTATCTGGCAATTCATTTAGTTGTGCACCTGATTTAACCATGCCTTGAGAGTTCTCTTGCTGTAGTTGGATGGCCATGTCCCTAATCAAGTCATGCATGGGGACACAGCTACGATCACCATATCTTGTAGCACTTTCCAATAAGGAGACATTTTCAAGTTTATTAAGCATCGAATGGCCTTTGTAAACTTCTGCCACCCTACTCTGCGTTTTATCACTCCCTCATCAGTCAAATAAGCTATCAAATCCTCTCTAGGGAATACATCCTCTTCCATATCATCTTGCCTAACTCTTGATTGCCTCAGGTCCTCTAAAGCATTCCTCCACTCGTTTATGTCATCCACCCCCTTCATGGCTCCAGCCATTGTTATAATTCCTGGCGGCAAACCATCACACTCCTTTGTGATAGATTTTGCAATTTGTTCCACTTCTGGACAAAGTGTTATGTCATGTCCGAGTCTCTTAATAAACAAAGTCCAAGCCTTTTCCTCCAAAATAGGCTTCACTTTGATTATGTGTAGGGTATCCATTTGTTGACAAACCTTTTTTGATCGAGAGAATAAGCTTGCATCCTTTAACTTTGACAAGAACTCCCAGCATCTCTAACTCAATAGTGTTCCACAAATCATCTAAAATCAAAACCCATTTCTGTTTCTTCATTAATTCTTTTCTCATTTCAACTGCTCTGTGCCGCTCCTCGTCTTCATTAAAAAGATTTAAACCAATACATCTTCCGATACTGCCCTGCAATTTTTTAATGCTGGTATCTTGTGAAACAGTAATCCAGTAAACATGAGAGAAAGTATCTGGTCTACATAGAAGCTGATTATACATATGCATCACCAAAGTTGTCTTACCCACTCCGCCTATGCCATAGATTCCAATACTTGAAACTTCATCGTGCATCAACCAGGACCAGATAGTCTTCTTATGGTCTTCGAATGCTTGACCCACCAACTTAGTCGTTGGTAGTGCATCATCTGCTTCAATCTCATTTGTGTTGCATGCAAGCCCTCCAGAAGAGCTAGCTCCTCCACCAGGCTGCGCTAATCTTCCTCTATAGTTCTCCACATCATCATCATCCTCTTCCACTGGTTGTGTCCTCACTCTAACCATGTTCTGCACATCATTCATAATTACATCATTGTTTACCGATGGAGAACAGAGTTGATCGTAATGTCTTCCAAGTCCAAGACACAATAGATCAGTTGGTTGGATGAATCTCCTCTAGGCTCATTTTGGCTAACTGATAGCCTCTCAAGAGAGCTCCTCTCTAAAAATGCTGCAAGAATCCCATGGTTTGGTTTTCTATGTTATTGTGAGTGACTTTATCATCCACAAAAAAAGAACAGAGATCACAGATTCCTCGTCCACACTCTTGACTTGCTTGCTCGGTTATTGGTCTAGTCTCCGGTGCAATATCCACAAGTTCAATCCTCCAATCAAGTCATTTGCCCATGCAAGTTCTCCAGCGAAAACAGCTTCTCCTTGTTGTGCTATTTCTACATGTATCACTTCATTGTTCTGTTCTTGTGAAGAAGTTGAAATTGCATTAGTGACCTCGTTATTGCTTGAGCCTGCTACAGTTTTCAGTTTTTTTCCAGAGGGCCATCGATTGCTGCAAGGGCTGCATTTTGAACTTCTTCTGGAACATTTTTACAAATTTTAACATCACGCCCTTTCACTCCTGACAAATGGCATTTGATCCTCGAAATGGAAGTATCCTTGGCAAACGGATGCCCACAAACTCACACTTCACACTACCATCATTCATATCTTCAACATGTCGCCAAAATGGATCATTTGATCGAACCATTTGTCCTACAGAAAGGAAAAAAAAATCAAGATATTGAATAAAATTAATGGAAGTTATATTAATCGGAAAAGGAAAGGTTTAAAACAAAAATAATAAGTTAAAAACAGAAAAAGAATTGTAAAATAAATAAATAAATAAATAAATTCAAGGTTAGGGTCAATTCAGAAAGAACTCCACAAGGCATGAAGAAACTATTGATGATCCTAACTCCAAAGTTTCTCAATACAATAAGTTGTATTTTGCTTGAGCTTCAAACAATAGTTACACAAAGTTTAAATAACAAAAACACCAGCAAAATGAAGAAGATAAAGTATAAATAATTTACCTGGATTCCAGATGTTCTCCAAGTGCTGGTTTGCTTAAGCAGTATTCAGAGAAAAAAAAAAACAAAGCACGTGCTTGTAAGCCCTCCAGAAGAGCTAGCTCCTCCGCCAGGCTGCTCTAATCTTCCACTATTTTTCTCATCAACTGGTTCTGTCCTCACTCTAATCATGTTCTGCAAATCATACATAATGACATCTTTGCTTAGTGATGGTGCACAGAGTTGATCATAATATCTTCCATGGTCAAGACACAATGGATCTGTTGGTTGGGATGAATCTCCTCGAGGCTCATCAGCTTGATTAGTTGATTCGAGGCCGCATGCAGACAAGCAAAAAGGCACTGGCATGTATTGAAATGAAACTTAAAACCAACTGAGAAATAATCATAATTTAAGCTGCTTTGGAGCTCTTATATAATTGTACATGACATACATTTTCAAGCTCCACACATCAGTCAAGAGTTCGTAGTTCAACACTATATATATATATATGCCTCTCTTATAAAGATCTCACAATCGAACTTCTCCATCATAATCCAACATCATTAGCTTATCTGCTATCCCTTTTAAGAGAAGAAGATTTCGAATCAGTCCATTCATTCCCATCTGTAGGCATCTTTCTCAAACATTAAGGAGAATTACTTCTTGATTCTGAGTTTCCACTAAAAAAAACCCTTATGAACTAATTAATCTCTCAGTCCTTAAATTAGTTTCCTCAATGTTTTCACAAATTTGTAAGAAAAAAAATGAAAAAAAAAATAAAAAGGAAGAATAAAAATATGATCTTAAGCTATACATCTAACACTCAATTGAAAGAAATTGATAACCATGCAAGCAGTTTACATGTCAGTATTTGATAAGGGGTGAGAAATATTGGAGACAAATTAGACACAAATAGAATGTATTAGGTGCCCCGTGCGGTGCCGCGGGTTATAGCATGAACTGGGCAAAATCTAAAAGCATTGAGATCGAAATAAAAGCAAAGATTTGCATGTGGCTAGTGAAGTAGACTGATGCTGGCAAAGCAGGGCCGACAATGGAACTCCATGAAGAACAGCTAAAATAGCTTGGGATTTTGACGGTGCTGCTCAAAAGTGTGGATGCAAGGTCTGATGCCCAGCAGGTCCCCTGTTGCGAGGAAAGAGTGTTAGCTTTCATCTAAAAGATGATAGGTATTGCCAGGCCAACGCTTAGGGAAAGCAAGGTAATGTGCAAAAGAATTGGAGCAATTAATTGTAATGTTAAAACTTTGGAAAGCAACTAAATAAGACTAAAAGCTATTTGAGGCAACACAAAGCCCACCAACATCACCCCTACAGAATGGAAAAAAGTTCATAATCATTTGGAAAAAAATAAAATTTTAATATGATAATATTAAAAATAAATTTTAAAAATTAAAAATATTATTTTAATATATTTTTAAATAAAAAATACTTTGCAATGAAAATGCATCTTCATGTATTGTGGATTAACCAATCTTTTTAGTTTTCTTATATTGTTCATAAAGACTGAAAAAACTTAAAAATAAAATTTTATAAATCATGAGAAAAATAAAAAAAAAATATAGGATGAATTTTTATAGAGGAAAATAGATAGAGGTATGGATTTTTATTCTAAATATATCCTTATAAAAATTTCAAAATTTCAAGTATTATCATTCTATTTTTAAAGTGTCTTCTCTCTCTCTCTTTTCTTTTTAAATTGTATTATATATTTTTTAAAAATAATTTATTGCTAGTTAATGATATAAGATGATTTATACTAGTGAATAGATCTATTATTTTATTAGGTTAATAAATCAATATAGTATTTTTTTTATGGGATTTTCATCTTAGAGATACTCAATAGGAAAATATAATATTAATTAAACTTCAAATTATAATTATTTATCTATCCAGTTAAAAAAAAATATGACAGTTCAATGGTCTTAAAAGATAATGAAATATATAAAAAAATGAAAAATGTTATTTATGTTAAATGTAAACACACGATATAAATAAGAAATATTTCATATTAATAAACGCTTAACGAGTCCAATCAATCAGAAATTAACATGACATAAAAGATAATGCTTACCCTTTGTTCTATATTATATATATTTTAAGGGCAGAGTAGTCTCCTCCTCCCGAAACATTACAAAGGGACTAAGGACATCCTTCGTGTTAGGATGCTCCCACTCCACTACTCTCTCCCACCATTCTTTTGGCCATGCATTGATTTCTCTAAGAGAAGGGGGAGGGGATGGCTGGCCATTTTCAAGCAACGGAAGACAAATTGGCATCCTCTTTAGCTTCTCACAATTGATTACACTAATATGTTCGAGAGAATTGCAAATCAGTTTTGCGCTACAAATGCTTTTCAATTCTGGTAACACACAAATTCAGAGATATTAACTTTGGGAGTATTAATTCCGTGATGGAATTGAAGGTGCTGCTTTCTTCATCTGTTGTTCCTATTATCTCCTCCATTTTCTCACAATCACTAACATCAATCAATTCCAGGTTTGGGAGCAACACAAGTGGGAACAGCTTCTTCATATTGTTACATCCAACACAATAAAACTCTTTAAGACCAGAAAACATACCAATATATGATGGTAATGGTGGTGGAGCATAGCAGAGCCAAGAAGATGAAACCAAGCTCTCCATGCTATTGCAATCCCGAATGCTGATGCACTCCAGTTCAGTTGCATTCTCTAATGACAAAACATCACATAAACATCTTGCATCGATGAATTGACAAACCAGTCCTTGAATGCCATTTAAGAACTTGACCTGAAAATCTCTATCTTTGTTAATACTCAAATTACCCAACACAACTGTTTTACTTGGAAAATCATCAATGCATTCCCGAAAATCCATCATTCCCACTGAAATTCTGTATGTGCTTAATGATTGGATCCCATCCCGACATCTTAGATACTCCACGAAGTCAGAGAGACCTTCGAAATGGCATTCCAAAGTTTCCAAATTTCTCAAGGATACCACTTCCTTTCCTTTAATTGTTATCGGAGCATAACATTCCTCAAAAACCTCTTCTAGTACAAAGACTTGCAGGTGAGAGAGTTTTGGTAATATCCCACTAGGAAACTCCTTTTCATCACATCCATTCATTCTAAGATACCTCAGGTTGGTTAGGCATTCCATTCCTTGAGGCATCTTTTCAAGTGCAGTACGAGAGAGATCCAACCTCTTCAGTGCCCTGAGCTTCTTTAATGATGGAACATGTCTTAATTTCTTACAATTATTGAGCAATAATGCTGCGAGACTCAATAAATCAGAGATAGGGTCGGGCAATTTTTCAATACCTGTCCAAGTCAGATCGAGGACCTTGAGCCCATGCAATTGCTTGAAAAATGAATCCGCAATAAATCCCAACAAACGATTATGACATAGCAATAGAGTTGATAGATAGGGACACCTAGGTGAATGGCTGGAAGGAATTTCTTCAAATCCGTTTTGCATTAGTGAAACTCTTATGAGATTCTCTGTCCACTCCTCTGCATCTGGCAACTCTTTTAATTGCGCACCTGCTTTAACCATGACTTGAGAGTTTTCTTGCAGTATTTGGATGGCCATGTCCCTAATCAAGTTATGCATCTTGACACCTATACTACCATCATACTCCATTTTAACACTTTCCAATAGGCAGACATTTTCTAGTCTATTAAGCATCGTGTGACCCTCGTCAAATGCATCTCCCCTGCTCCTCATTCCTTTAATTATTCCCTCATCAATCAAATAACCTATCAACTCCTCCCTTCCAATCTCACAATCTTCAGGAAATAATGCACAATACAAGAGACACTGTTGTAGTGCTAAATCACCTAACCGATCATAACTAACCCTCAATACTTGGAATACCTTCTCATCCATGTCCCTAAATTCTGATTCTCTCAATTTCTTCAATGTATTTCTCCACTCATGAAGGTCATCAACTCCCCTTAAGCTCCCGGCCACAATACTAATTCCCAAAGGCAAACCAGCACATTCCCTAGCAATAGCTTTTGCAACTTCTGGTGAAAGTGCTATATCACATCCAAGTTTCTCCATGAACAAAGCCCAAGCTTCTCCGTCAGAAAGTGGCTTCACTTTGATTTTGTATTGACAAGCCATCCGATGACAAACCGTTTCTGATCGAGTTGTCATAATCAGCTTGCATCCTTTCAACGGGACGGGAATTCCCACTTTTTGGAGCTCAAAATTGTTCCACAAATCATCTAAAATGAGAATCCATTGTTGTTTATTCATTAGTTCTTTTGATAATTTGGCAGCTCTATGCAGATCATCAACCTCCCTTGAAAGGTCAAGATCAAGATGTTTAGCAATAAGATTCTGCAATCTTTTAATGCTGAAATCTTGAGACACAGTCACCCACAAAACATGATCACAAATATCTAGTCTTTGTAGAAGCTCATTATAGATATGTTGCAGTATTGTTGTTTTACCAACTCCCCCCATCCCATAAATGCCAATGGTTGAGACTTCATCATCCATTAACAAAGACCATATCACCTTCATGTTCTCTTTAAATGCTTGACCCACTGGCTTTGTAGAGCTAGTAGGTAATGGAACTCCTGCAGAATTGTTGTATTTCAGACTTTTAGAAGATCTAGCTCCTGCACCAGCCTGCACTACTGATCTTCCACTACTCCCTACATCCTCCTCCTCCTCCACTGGTTCTGTCCTCACTCTACCCATGTCCTGCTCATCATGCATAGTTACCTCATTGTTTACTGATGAAGCACAAGGTTGATCATAACGTCTTCCAATGTCAAGACAAAATTGGGATGAATCTCCTCGCGGCTCTAGAAGCTGCACTTGCTCTGTTCTTGGTATAGTCTCAAATGCATCATGCTGAAAAGATCCTTCACCAGTGTTTTCTATGTCATTTTCTAATTGTAAATGCAACTGAATTCTCTCTTCTCCGGGACCTTGTTCCATGCCCTGAACTCCCACTTGTATCCTTCCAGCACCCCCTGCCAAATTGCCAAGTACTGCATTGCTTTGTTCCAACGCTCGATCCACTGGTTCTGTCCTCAGTCTACTCTTGAGTGCCTCTTTGGAAACTCTATCTTCATGTGCTATCATTCCGATCATGCTTACTTCGTCGTTTCTTGCTATTGCATGTGAAGAAATCCTCTCTTCCCCTACTCTGGGTTCTACAACTTGAACTTCTCTTTGTACCCTTCCAATACCTCCTCCCATGTTAATCTCAATGTTTTGTTCTTCTGGACAAGTTGAAATTCCACAATAATTTATAATATTGATTGAACTTTCTGTGATTTTATGTCTCTTGCTGACATCATTCATAGCTTTTGAGGCTGCTTCTTGAACTTCTTTAGCCACCCCACTACAAATGGCAACACCATGCCGTCTCTCTCCTGATAAATGCCATTTGAACCTTGAAATGGAAATTTTATTGGCCCATGTACGTTGACAAAACTTACACTTCACGCTACCATCAGCCCTATCTTCAATATAATTCCAAAATGGATCCTTTGATCCAACCATTTCAACCTATAGAAAAAAAAAACAGGGTCAAAATAAAGAATAAAAATTGATGGAGGTTACACCATATCCGGATGGATGAGAAACTACTTCAGCGCTTTTACCCTTATTTTGCTATTAAAATTGATAGTTAGTTTATTGCACAATCATAGAGGGGGGAAAGACGACAATAATTCAGTTATACTTCTTACTTGTTGAGTATTTAAACCCCTAATTTGACTTTGCAGGGAAGTCTCAAGGCCAGGATTTGAGGCATTTGGCGTAGCAGTTTGATTTTGCAATCCTTTGAATTGGAGGTCATCCTCGGATTTGGAGCTTACTTCGTCGTTTCTTGCTATTGCATGTAAAGAAATCCTCTCTTCCCCTCCAGGTTCTACAACCTGAACTTCTCTTTTTACCCTTCCAAAACATCCTCCCATGTTAATCTCAATGTTTTGTTCTTGTGGACAAGTTGAAATTCCACAATCATTAACATTGATTGAACTTTCTGTGCTTCTTTGTCTTTTGTTGCCACCGCACATAGCTAGAAAGGCTGCTTCTTGAACTTCTTTAGTCACCCCACTACAAATGGCAACATTATGCCCTTCCTCTCCTGATAAATGCCATTTGATCCTTGAAATGGAGGTTTTATTGGCAAATGTATGTGGACAAAACTTACACTTCATGCTACCATCTGCCCTATCTTCAATATAATTCCAAAAGGGATCCTTTGATCTAACCATTTCAACCTATAGAAGAAAAAAAAAGTGAGTTAAAATAAAGAATTTGCTATTAAAATCGATAGTTAGTTTACTGCACAATCATAAGGGGGAAAAGACGACGATAATTCAGTTATACTTCTTACTTGTTGAATATTTAAACCCCTAATTTGACTTTGCAGGGAAGTCTCAAGGCCAGGATTTGAGGCATTTGGCGTAACAGTTTGATTTTGCAATCCTCTGACTTGGAGGTCATCCTCGGAGTTGGAGCTTACTTCGTCGTTTCCTGCTATTGCATGTGAAGAAATCCTCTCTTCCCCTACTCCGGGTTCTACAACGTGAACTTCTCTTTGTACCCTTCCAATATCTCCTCCCATATTTTCAATCCTAATGTTTTGATCTTGTGGACAAGTTGAAATTCCAGAATCATTAACATTTATTGAACTTTCTGTGTTTTTAAGTCTTTTGTTGCCACCACACATAGCTAGAAAGGCTGCTTCTTGAACTTCCTTAGTCACCCCACGACAAATGGCAACATTATGCCCTTCCTCTCTTGATAAATGCCATTTGATCCTTGAAATGGAGGTTTTATTGGCAAATGTATGTGAACAAAACTTACACTTCATGCTACCTTCTGCCCTATCTTCAATATAATTCCAAAATGGATCCTTTGATCCAACCATTTCAACCTATAGAAAAAAAAAAAAAAGGAGGGTCAAAATAAAGAATAAAAATTGATGGAGGTTACACCATATCCGGATGGATGAGAAACTACTTCAGCGCTGTTACCCTTATTTTGCTATTAAAATTGATAATTAGTTTATTGCATAATCATAGGAGGGAAAAAGACGACGGTAATTTAGTTAGACTTCTTACTTGTTGAGTATTTAAACCCCTAATTTGACTTTGCAGGGTAGTGTCAAGGCCAGGATTTGAGGCATTTGGCCTAGCAGTTTGATTTTGCAATCCTCTGAGTTTGAGGTTATCCATCTGTGACCTGTATAAAAATGAAGTGATCATATTATAAAACCCAAAATCAATGGTGTATCTAATTAACAAAAAGGTATTAATACTGTGTTAAAACACAACAGCTAGAAGTCAATCAGTACCTAGTAGAGTTGCCAAAGTGCCGAGGCACGAAGTTCTCTTGTTGTATATTGTCTATGTTAGGAATTACAGCAGCTTGATTACAAAAATATTGACTCCTGAATCCAAAATCATTCGCAAACAATATGAAGCATTACAAACTTATGTTTAGTTTGCTGGGTTCATGTTCAAGCTATGATGTTTCTTTCCTGATTGAAAAAATAAACTTTTTTACAGATGGTGGGAACTCCTTCCATCTCACCACAAGTACATGATGAATAGTACAGGAGGTGAGAAAAGAAGAGAAAGCACATATCAGAGAAGAGTATATACATATGACAAATCTGAGAAAAAGATCAATTTATTTATCATGGATTACTTTAAAGATTCAAACCATAGTTACAAATATAAAAACAAAAACACCAACAAGATGAAGAAGATGAGGTACAAATAATTTACCTGGATTCAAGATGTTCTTCAATGGCTGGTTTGCTTGAGCAGTAATCAGCCAAAAAAAGAGGAGAAATCCCAGATCAGAGAAGAATATAAGATTTAGAAAAATAATAAAGTTGCAGTATACATAAATCTAGTTCGCACTGGTGAGATGTGGAAAAGAAAATAGGTAGAAGATGATGAGTACGTCCTGAGTATTAAAAGAGGAGAAATCACAGATCAGAGAAGATTATATGATTTAGAAAAATAATAAAGTTGCAGTGCTGAGGGGGAAAGGAAAACAGAGAATGGTAATAATAATAATAAATAAATAATTATTGTATTGTTTGATAGGAAGGAAGGAAGTTGCTAGGAAGGAACCCTCCGCTTACCTACCAAGCATTATATTGTAAGATATAGAAAGTTAACGTGTGGACCCCCCTAATGTTGAAACTTTGAAGAAGCTGCCTGGAAAATTTAAGTTGCTTGGAGATTTGATTAATCAAACTAATTTATTTTTATTTTTAATGTTATTATATAAAAAATATTAAAAATATATTTTTTCAAGACTAATATATTTTTAAAATATATACAATTTTAAATACAAAAACAAAGTATATCTTGATTGTATCGTAACAATCTTCATCTTCAAAGATAAATTACTAGGAAGGTATGGAGTGTCGATTTCACATTGAAATAAATTAAAAGAATAAAAGGAAATATTAAATGATTTAATATTAAAGAATAAAAATTAATTTTCTATGCAGATTAATGAAAAAGGTCTAAATTCTTCAAAGAGCAGATAGTCGGAATCCCTGGCACACATTTAATATTTTTATTATTTTTATTTTGTTGAGCAACTCAATTTGAAGTTTAATTCCCAAAAATTCCACTTAAAAGGTTTAAAAGGTATAGATAATTAAATCAACATAAATGTAACCCTTTTTGAAAAATCATTCACCACTTTCTTTTAAATACGCAAATGATTATCCCTATTAATAAAATTCAATGAAAACAACAATATACACAGGACCAATATTTCAGGAAAAAAAAAAAAAAAAACTTCAAAGGTATAGTTTAACTTAATAGATTTTAAATTTATTCTTTAGAGTTTATCAATTTGAGTCAAAAAAACATTTTGAGGATATAATTCAACTGTTCAGCTTCTAGATTTACTCCTTAAATATCATCAGTTCAAATCCCAAAAATATCAAGTTCACTAGATGTTTACATGGTCATTAACTTTAAATCTTATAAAATTAATAATTATCCCTATCAATAAAATTTAATGACAACAACAATACACACGAGTAGCAATATTACAGCAAAAAAATTAAATCAATACAGATAAATAAATGATTCAAGTGTATTAAAATAATTAATCCATTCAATAGCTAGAAAAAGCGTGGCTGAATGCATAAAATGCATAAATCCTATGACTATTTGGAGAAGAGTTAGAATAAATGGATATCTTTTGCCAAAAAAACAAGCTATTTTAAGCATTTTCGATTCTATATTAAATGTATAAAGAAAATTCAAATTTCCTACCTTTATAAGAGGTATTTTTGCAGGGAAGACGACCCAATGCCATCCAAACAGAAAGACAAAGACAAAGGCTTAAAAAGTAGAACAAAAGTCCAGATCATGGGCTCAAATGGTATCAGATGAAGATAAAATTTTCCAACTTGACAGAAGCAAATTAAAGGTTCTCCCTTTGGAAACCTTGATCATGTCGGATACCAGCAATGAGGAGAGACTAGTGATGATGGATCATGTTAAGTAGCTTTAATCACGTCGGATACCACCAACAATATTCCACCAGATAATTAATTTCATTCAGATAGTTCATGGGAAAGGTACAAATGAGCTGACTTGGTGAAACAATCAACTATCACCCAAATTGAATTATAACTCTTCCGAGACAAACTTGACATAAAATCTATAATGAGTTTATATCATTTCCATTCAAAAATCAATAATGATTGTAAAAGTCAGGAATCATTGTAAAGGCCGTAATAACTTCTGATGCTCGCTTTTAATTCTTTGATAGGTTAAGTATTGAGATACAAACTCAATAATGTTTTTTATGCCATTTCATTAGTAAATTGTTTCAAGTCTATATATCTTGGTAAAACTAGGATGTATATTATAGGTGGTTTGATATGCTTCCGTCATCGTATCTCTTTTTAAATCATTCACCTCAAGCACAAAAAAACCTAATCTCAACAAGCCCCTCGTTAACAACAAAACTTCGAGCCTTTCCTAACTCTAACTCATCTTGAATCTTATATAGCTGCTCATCTCTCATCAATTGCTTTAATCTGGTCTATCAAGTTCGACTTAGTTTGAAAGTGAGCCAACAATGCTCTCAATTCTCCAATCTCAAAACTAACCTTTTCATCCAACAACTTGTGTAACTCCCTAATTAATAGCCTCCTCACCTCTTGAATATAAACCAAACCACTATAGACTTTATGCTCAAGGCATCGGCAACAACATTCACCTTTCTCGGGTGATATTGAATAATGCATTCATAATCACTTAAAAATTCTATCCACCTTCTTTGTCTTATATTTAGATCCTTTTATTGTAAGGTATATTGAAAAATCTTATAATCTGAAAACATCTTACATGTCTTCCCAAACAAATAGTGTCTCCAAATCTTAAGAGCAAACATTATCACAACCATCTCCAAATCGTATGTGGGGTAATTTTGTTTATCTTTCTTTAATTTCCTCGAGGCATAAGTAATTATATTATCATTTTGCATTAAAACACAACTCAATCCAATTCTTAATGCATCACAATACACAGCCACCAAACTCACATGAACCATTTATAGTATCGTGCTCAACCCATGAAACTCCTAATCTTAGATACTATAGTCAGTCTAGACCACTTTTTAATTGCCTTCACCTTTAGTGGATCAACCTCCATCCCATTTTTTGACATCACATGTCCAAAAACCCAACATTCTCCAACCAAAACTCACTTTTCAAAAATTTCTCATACAATTGATGATTTCTCAGAGTTTAAAGAATCAGTAACAAATGCTCTTCATATTCCTCTTCACTCCTCAAATACACTAAAAATTCATCAATGAATACAATAACAAATCTAATCAATAAATCACTACAAAAAAACATAGTAATTAGCAACTAACTATTCTGTTGCAAATAACATTAAAATCCGTTGATAAAACAATTTAGCAACGGAATCAGCAACGGCAAATATCAGATGCAAATTTGTCGTTGCTGATTTTTTAGCAACGGATTTATCCGTTGCTTACAATCAGCAATGGATTTTCCGTTGCTAAAATTAGCAACGAAAAATCCGTTGCTGGTTTTGTGAATCAGCAATGGATTATCCGTTGCTGATTATATTATTTTTATTAAATTAATTTTTTATTTATTTATCAAAAATGACTTTTTATTTATTTAATTAATTATTTATGGATATTTTAAAAATTGTGGAATATATATAACCAACATAAATTAATATTAAAAATAATTGTATCACTAATAAAAAATGGAATAAAAATAATATTCATATTATAAAAATTTAGTTAAACTTACATGAATACAAATAAATCGAAATACAATAAAAAAAACAACAAAAGATACAATCATGGTGCTGCTGCTGTCCCTCAGGCTGTGGAGCTTGACTATGGAACCCAGATGAAGAACCTGTCCTCCGAGGGAACTTGGCCAAACTCTCTGAAACAAAATAAGTAAATAAATAATTCAGTGCCCAACATGACAACATAGGACAAGTATGGTATGATAGTGATAAGTATGATTATCATAGCAACAACACCATGGGCATGAATTTTTGCAAGAAACATTCACGGGGACACCTTCAAAAAATCACCAACATAAAAGTAAAAATAATAAAATAATAGCCCAAGTAAGAACTCGTCAAACATACCCATTGGTCCAGTTCCTGTTTCTTGGCTATAATCAATCAAGTCTTTCATATTATTTATCACTTCTGATATCTGCAATGATATGGAACAAATTATTATGAGAGAAAAAAATCAATCAGACAGCAGATAAATTCAGCAACCTCATTAAACATCCTTGAAATCACCATTATCCATTTGACATTCTTACAGTTAAAAATCTTTTCAGTGCCATATCTAGACTTTAAGGAATCATAGGTAAATGTTGACAAAATAATTAAGATCATTTTCAGCTGGTTGTTACAGATTTGTTAAAGCATGGGATAAGCAGGTAGAAGCTATCCAACTTCAACCAGCATTCATTACATTATCAAAAATTTACAACCCCAGATCATTGCAAAAGTTGTTTGTTGCAATAAAACCAGTAATTCAGATCTAAAGATATTTCCAAGTCACAATTTCAAACAACCATGGTAGATAAGGAAATTTATAATTACAGTGGCAAATCAATGCCACAATATATTATAGAGATATTAATTAATCTATAGTGAATAGAGGATATTAATTACTATAATGAATAGAGGATGGGGCAATACAATGTAAGCTGGGGTAAAAAGAAAACATATTTGCATAGAGGCAAGCTAGAAGCATACAAAAATCATGATATTCCAGTACAAAATCAGCTATTAAACTGTTGTATCTAATGGAATTTAGTAAAGTATAATGAAAGTTGTTGAAAAAGTAAAGCAACTGCCAAATCTTGTAGGAAAGTGAGCCATCCATGTTCATCATGTAAGATGTCCTCAAGTACAATCATCCCAAAAATAACAGATAAATTAACGCCTGAAAGATCTAGTTAAGAAAGTTGAGCAAAGATTCACGAGCAACCATATTATGGAAGGCAATTCTGTCTAGGCATGACTACTTGGTACAAATTCATTGCAATGAGCAAAAGGACAGCATAGGAGAGCACATATGCATCAAATACTGGGAAAAAAGTTCCAAATCTAAACGAATTTAGGAAATCACCTGAAGGCACCGTACATATCTCTTAGTATATCCTAGATCGTTTACTAATGGCACTTCCAAGGCTTTTGCCAGTTGTCGAGCTGATGCAACAAACTTAAAGAAGGATAACTCATCTATTAACAAATAGAAGGCATGTACAGCACCATACATGTATTACAAAAAATGACATTGCCCATTGCTTTCATGTATAACAGTTCATAAATGAATGGATGCAGAACTCATAAAAACACAAATTCCAGCAGATGTAGAGAAAATAAGTCTACAAACTATGAAACAAATGGTCAACCACAAAGGATGAATGGGAAGGTGCATAATTTTTATCACTTTGTGATAAATGTAAATTTTATCCCTTACATGTCATAAATCTAAGTAAATGCAAACTCAATCAAGACATAACTAGAAACATCCCTCCAACCATCTCTTAAATCATCTAATGAAGAATAGAAAAACTATGTTTGAAATGTAGTAACTGATAGTCTAGTCTCATATCTCTCATGGACATCCTAAGCAAAGATGAGAAGAAACATTGTAACCAAGTATTAATTTACATTTGTGTTCAATATCACAATCACACCATATAAATTCAGCTTGACAAAATGAATGAAAGATCGCTGTACATATCTAATGAAAATATTAAAAATCATTGAGCTTGATTGCCAGAGCAATGGTACTCAAATAATTGCAGTAGCTTTGTCACTATCAATACTGCATGCTCAACCAAAGGCTCATGGAATAAACACAATGTAGCGAGACAACTTACATGGTACAATTATTTTGCAACTTTGGGACAGATAAATTGGACGATGCAGTTTGAGTGGCAGCCTGATACTTTTGAGCTGCAACACCAAGCTGACTTACCTGCAAAATGTAAGGAAAAACACTAAATACTTGATTTATATTTGTAAGTAGGAATCATCTTATAGCCCCTAGATACCATACCACAGAAAAACCTAAATTCTTGATCAATGTTTCCACAGGGCTATAAACCACATAGAAAATAACACATAATAAACACAACCACACAAGCAAAAAGTTTCACAGGGCATTACTTAAAATCAATGTTTGTTCATGATAAACTGGATATTTAAGTTGTTTTAGCCTTTTATGGAAATGAAAAGGGCCACGAACCAGACTTTGCTAACAGCATGTCCATATAGAATCAACAAATATATAATCAAACTACAACACAAGTATCACAAAATCAGCTACATCAAGGTCCAATTCAATTCATTTATCTGATCCTGATCCACTGACCATCTCTATGGAAGCACAAATCTTCCTAGTGCTGTGAGTTAAACAAGCATCAGTACATAATGTGAAGCCACCACTTAATTAATTGGTGGAAGACAAATATTAGTGGAGTTGTTGGCATAATTAGGTGCCATGATTTATGGCATAATTTGTGGCATAATTGGTGCCATGATTTATGGCATTTGTCCCCTCACTCTTGCCTATAAATAGGCAATGCCTTCAAGCTTATTTTGCACACCAAGTTAGAGAAGAAGAAGAGGAGAGTGAAGAGAGAGTAATCCCACAAAGTTGTGAGGTATTGGTGAGAGAGTAAGTGAGGTGTTTTCTCCTAGTAATAGAAAGATTCTTAGTTGTTCTCCTATTATTTGAGAGAGGTTGTAATTCCCACATTACTTAGTAAAAATCCTTCTATACTTGCCCGTGGACGTAGCCAATTTGGGTGAACCACGTAAATTCTTGTGTGTCTCATTTCTCATTTTATCCTATCTCTTGCCTTTTATCTTGTCGGGTTTGCATGCCAGTATCCTAACAGTGGTATCAGAGCCTTCTTGGTTGGTGTTGTTAATACACAAAAGTCATTCGTGTATACGGTTACTATTCACGTCTACGGCACTATTCACCTATACGGCACTATTCATCCATACGATACTGTTTACATACGCTACTGTTGGCGCTATAGAAAATCAGTGCGGTAAATAAATACAGGCTAGGAAGTTTTGTCTAAGGAGATTGGGTTTTAAGCGGGACCATTTGTGACCCCTCCAATCTTTCCTGGGAACTTACTTAGTGAAGTATTATTTACACGATACTAGTTCTATATACGTTACAGATCGGTGAAACGGTGATAGCTGAATAGATCACGGTGAATAAAATGGCAGCAAAGTACGAGATTGAGAGGTTCAAGGGGAGCAATTTTTCATTGTGGAAAATGAGAATCAAGGCAATCTTAAGGAAAGACAATTGCTTGGCAGCAATTGGGGATCGACCCGCGGAGATCACTGATAATGCAAAATGGAATGAGATGGATGACAATGCTATTGCTAACATACATTTAGCATTAGCTGATGAAGTATTATCAAGTGTGGCGGAGAAGAAAACAGCTAAGGAGATATGGGAGACTCTAACAAAGCTATATGAGTCCAAGTCTTTGCACAATAAGATTTTCTTAAAGCGGAGACTTTATACCCTTCGAATGGCAGAAACCACGGCGGTGACTGACCACATCAACACAATAAGGACTCTATTTTCACAACTCACTACGTTGGGTCAACAAATAGAGGAAAGTGAACGTGCAGAGCTTCTACTTCAAAGTCTTCCAGATTCGTATGATCAGCTCATTATCAACTTGACCAATAATATCCTCACAGACTATTTAGTCTTTGATGATGTTGCAGCCGCCATCTTGGAAGAAGAAAATAGGCGCAAAAATAAAGGAGACAGAAATAGTTCAAACCAAGCAGAGGCATTATTGGTGTCAAGAGGAAGATCAACGGAGCGTGGCTCCAGTGGGAGTCAAAGGCAAGGGAGGTCCAAATCAAGAAGCAAGAAGACTGTGAAATGCTACAACTGTGGCAGAAAAGGGCACTTCAAAAGGGATTGTTGGTTTAAAAAGGGTATAGAGAACACTGCAGAGTCATCAAAACCTCAAGGATGTGTTGCGAGCACCTCAGAAGATGGGGAGGTTTTATATAGTGAAGCAGCGACAATCTCTACAGATAAAGAAGAGCTTACTGACGTCTGGCTAATGGATTCAGGAGCAACATGGCATATGACTCCTAATCGAGATTGGTTCCATACATATGAACCCATCTCTGGAGGCAAAGTGTTCATGGGTGATAATCATGCTGTAGAGATTGATGGCATTGGCACCATCAAATTGAAGATGTATGATGGCTTGATTCGCACTATTTCAGGAGTGCGGCATGTGAAAGACTTGAAGAAGAATCTTTTGTCCGTAGGACAATTTGATAGTCTTGGCTGTAAGATCCGAACAGACAATGGAATAATGAAAATTGTCAAAGGAGCGCTGGTGGTTTTAAAGGCAAGAAAAACAGTTGCAAACATGTTTGTATTAATGGGAGAAACACATCATGGGGCAGAAGCGTCAATCGCATCAGCCAATCCTGCAGAAGAGAAGACGATGATGTGGCATCAAAAACTAGGCCACATGTCAGAGAAAGGTTTGAAAGTTCTCTCTGATCAGAAGTTACTCCCTGGGCTTACAAAGGTTACTTTACCCTTTTGTGAGCACTGTGTTACAAGTAAACAACACAGGTTAAAGTTTGGCACATCAACAACTAAGAGCAAATGCATCTTAGACCTGATTCACTCTGATGTTTGGCAAGCACCGGTTGTATCCTTGGGAGGAGCAAGATACTTTGTATCATTTATAGATGACTTCTCCAGGAGATGTTGGGTGTATCCAATTAGAAGGAAGGCAGATGTGTTCGCAGTCTTTAAAATTTTCAAAGCGCGAGTGGAACTTGAATCTGAAAAGAAGATCAAGTGTTTGAGGACTGACAATGGAGGAGAATATACCAGTGATGAATTTGATAACTTCTGTCAACATGAAGGTATCAAAAGGCAGTTCACAACGGCATACACTCCACAACAAAATAGAGTGGCAGAGCGGATGAACAGAACTCTATTAGAAAGAACAAGAGCAATGTTGAAGGCTGCAGGTCTAGGAAAGTCATTTTGGGCAGAAGCAGTTAATACCGCTTGTTATGTGATAAATCGATCTCCATCAACTGCAATTGAGCTGAAGACACCGATGGAGATGTGGACTGGGAAGCCAGCTGATTATTCTCGATTGCATATATTTGGAAGTCCTGTGTACGTGATGTACAATACACAAGAAGTTAGCAAGCTGGATTCAAAATCCAGAAAATATGTATTCTTGGGATATGCTGATGGAGTGAAGGGGTATCGCTTGTGGGATCCCACTACCCACAAAGTAGTCATCAGCAGAGAAGTCATATTTGCAGAAGGTAAAATGCAAATGGAAGAACATAATAGCATTCTAAAGGAGACTACAACAGTCCAGATTGAAAATACTCAGAATCATACTTCTTCTAAAGCTGCACCAGAGCATGAAGAGCAAGAACAAATAGAGTCTGAAACTCCTGAAGTTCGGCGGTCGACTCGTGAAAGAAGACCACCGGCTTGGCACTCAGAATATAGTACTGAGAGCAATATTGCATATTGTCTTCTAACAGAGGATGGAGAGCCATCAACTTTTCATGAGGCTATCAAAAGCACAGATGTATCTATGTGGATGACAGCAATGCAAGAGGAGATTGAAGCTCTGCACAAGAATAACACTTGGGATCTTGTTCCGCTACCACAAGGAAGAAAGGCCATTGGCAACAAATGGGTTTACAAGATAAAACGTGATGGTAATGATCAAGTGGAGCGGTATCGTGCAAGATTGGTGGTGAAAGGATATGCTCAGAAAGAAGGAATAGACTTCAATGAGATATTTTCTCCGGTGGTACGACTTACTACAATCAGAGTAGTCTTGGCAATGTGTGCTATATTTGATCTTCACCTAGAGCAGTTAGATGTGAAAACTGCATTTCTTCATGGAGAACTTGAAGAAGAAATTTATATGCTCCAACCAGAGGGTTTTGCTGAAACAGGCAAGGAGAACTTGGTTTGCAGGTTGAACAAATCTCTATACGGTCTCAAACAGGCGCCGAGGTGTTGGTACAAGAGATTTGATTCCTTCATAATTAGCCTTGGGTACAACAGACTCAGTTCAGACCATTGTACGTATTACAAGAGGTTTGAAGAAGATGATGTTTTCATCATTCTGTTGTTGTACGTGGATGACATGTTGGTGATAGGCCCCAACAAAGATCGAGTCCAAGAATTGAAGGCACAGTTGGCTAGGGAGTTTGATATGAAGGACTTGGGACCAGCAAACAAGATTCTAGGGATGCAAATTCACCGAGACAGAAGTAAGAGGAAGATTTGGCTTTCTCAGAAGAATTATTTGAAGAAGATCTTGCGTCGCTTCAACATGCAAGATTGTAAGCCAATTTCCACCCCACTTCCTATTAACTTCAAATTATCCTCAAGTATGTCTCCTAGCAATGAAGCAATGAGGATGGAGATGTCTCGAGTACCGTATGCATCAGCAGTGGGAAGTTTAATGTTTGCCATGATATGTACAAGACCAGACATTGCACAAGCAGTGGGAGCAGCTAGTCGATACATGGCAAATCTTGGTAGAGAGCATTAGAATACTATTAAGAGGATCTTGAGATACATCAAGGGTACCTCAGATGTTGCATTATGTTATGGAGGATCAGAATTTACTGTCAGAGGTTATGTTGACTCAGATTTTGCTGGTGACCTTGAGAAAAGAAAATCCACTACAGGCTATGTATTCATAATTGCAGGAGGAGCTGTGAGCTGGATCTCTAAACTTCAGACTGTTGTAGCATTGTCCACAATAGAAGCTGAGTACATGACAGCTACACAAGCTTGTAAAGAAGCAATATGGATGAAGAAACTTATGGAGGAGCTCGGGCACAAACAAGAGAAGATTCCTTTGTATTGTGATAGTCAGAGTGCCTTGCATATTGCAAGGAATCCAGCATTTCATTCAAGAACAAAACACATAGATGTTCAGTATCACTTTGTTCGCGAAGTGGTGGAAGATGGAAGTGTGGACTTTCAAAAGATTCACACAAAGGAAAACCCAGCAGATGCTTTGACCAAACCAGTCAACACTGATAAGTATATATGGTGTAGATCCTCTTCTGGCCTAGCAGAAACGTAAGCAGCATGAAGATGGCAAGTATAGAAAGGATAGAAGAATCACAGATGATCAAGTGTGAAGACTTGATTAAATCATCAAAGTCTTCAAGTGGGAGAATGTGAAGCCACCACTTAATTAATTGGTGGAAGACAAATATTAGTGGAGTTGTTGGCATAATTAGGTGCCATGATTTATGGCATAATTTGTGGCATAATTGGTGCCATGATTTATGGCATAATTTGTGGCATAATTGGTGCCATGATTTATGGCATTTGTCCCCTCACTCTTGCCTATAAATAGGCAATGCCTTCAAGCTTATTTTGCACACCAAGTTAGAGAAGAAGAAGAGGAGAGTGAAGAGAGAGTAATCCCACAAAGTTGTGAGGTATTGGTGAGAGAGTAAGTGAGGTGTTTTCTCCTAGTAATAGAGAGATTCTTAGTTGTTCTCCTATTATTTGAGAGAGGTTGTAATTCCCACATTACTTAGTAAAAATCCTTCTATACTTGCCCGTGGACGTAGCCAATTTGGGTGAACCACGTAAATTCTTGTGTGTCTCATTTCTCATTTTATCCTATCTCTTGCCTTTTATCTTGTCGGGTTTGCATGCCAGTATCCTAACACATAAAGATGACATGACAAGTAAGAAGAAAGAATAAAAACTTAGTAATGGTGCTCTTTCATACCAAAACTGATTCTGAGCATTATTTCTAACAAGCTAACACCAAAAGCCACAAACAAAATCAATTAATTTCACTTCGAATGAACAACATACAAGGATTACACTGATCAATGTTATTCCACATGCATCAAGCACGTTGATTGAAAAAGATTGATTAAAATAGCAATTCTTAACCTACTTAACCCATCATCAAAATGAATAACTTGTGCACAAAAAGGTACATATATTACTGAATATTGAACATATCAGTGTCAATCAGCTAAAATAGTGTGGGTAAAAAATGGTTTCCAACAGGAATTAAAAGTAACTAATTAAGTGAAGTGAGGGTAACCTGTGGTATCAACAATCTTCGAGGTATAAGCTCTTCATGCCGTCGAGCACAAAACTCCCATGAGCATATCTGGCAAAAGAATGGAGGAACAAAAGACAGATGAAATCAGCCAACACTTCCTGAAGAATTTAGAAGACAGGAATTCAACTAACACTTCCTGAAGAATTTAGAAGCTTATAAAAGCGAAAGGGAATTTCTCCAAAGTTTAATCTTCAAATCTGGAGAGAAGACTATTCGTAGGTGACCATCACGAACAACACAAAGTTGCTCAAAAACACTTTCCTGTATTGCTTTCGCGTAATCCAGAATAACACCTGAGATTGTGAAAGTTAGGTTAAAACTTGTTAGTGCAAGTTAAATTACAACGGAGAAAAACATAAATCCTAAATTAATTACCTGATTTATTGAAGAAGAGAATGCAAAACCCAACCCATTTACAAAGAGAAAGGGTGATAATGATGGGTCTGATGCGATGTTGCCATGGGTCTATGTTTTTGGTGGTTTACAGAGAAAGATTGAAACTATTAAGATGAAGGAGAAGAAGATGAAGAAAAAAATTAACGATGCTGAAGACGAATGAGAAGAAGATGAAAAGTTTGGGACAAAAGGAAAATCAAATCGATGAAGAGAGGGTGATTTTTCTATGTTACTAGGGACGAAGGAGACTGGGAATTAAGCGGGTGTTGAATTAACGGTTGAGATTTTATCATATCAAAAGTAATCAACTGTCACGACCTGAGTCCCGAATCCATGACCGGCACATAGGCAAGGTTCCCCTCCAAGGTTCCATACCTATGCGAACCCAAACTTACACACAAACTTATCCTAACTCAATCAGAGTTTAACGCAACATTAATAACAAAATCAACTTCATAATATAATTGAATTGTCTTAATACAAGAGTTTATATAAATTCATAGTTTTGGAGCACTAACTTGACATAAAAGGAAGGTACAAATTACAACCAAAAAGCAGGTTCGGAAGGTCCAACAAAATGACCTGTTATCAAGCTATAAGCCTGAAAAGGATAAATAATGAGATGATGAGTTCAACAACTCAGTGAGTAGATAACGTTCAATATACACACGAGGTAATACAACAATGAGAAATATATATACAAATATGGCTCTAGGTTCTTATAGAAAGGTTTCTCAAATTGGCCATAACAAGAAGATCATATGGTAAAACTCGTCAGAAAATCAAAATGCAATGAGCATGAGGCTCCGTACTGTGGGATGATCAGTCCACACAGGTTGGTGACTCCCCCGACCAACTAGGGTTCAGATACGATGTGCACAAAGACTAACACTACCATGTTAGCATGGGTATTCTGACTGACATACCATAGGTTCATAATCATAATCAAATAGATATATTCATATCTCAAAGCTCAACTCATGACATCAATCAAATGAGGAGCTATCAATTCAGAAGTCCATTCAAAATATATGTTGGTTCATATCAAGAATTTAGATTCAATAATTGATCATGCTTTATCATAACAAGGATAATAATCAACATATATATTATCAAGAAGCATGATTCAATTCATATTAACAAATCAAATATTTATACTATTTCTCATGCATATGGAAAATTATCCACTCACCTGACTCGAAAGCAACAAAACTCAAAGCTGATATCGAAGAAAATCCTACTGACGTCCCGCCGGTAGAATATCAGGATTATCTGAATATAAAGGAGACATATTTAAGAATGACTCAAAAGAATATATATAACCTATTTAATACACTTATCTAAGGGTGTATTCCATAACCCTAAATGTTTTTGAACTAACTAGTTATCTTTCCTAAAAACCCAACATTTAACGGTTTTCCCGAAATCTAATCCATAATAAAACAATTAATAAAATTGGTAATAATTCACTAAATAACCCTCAATTATTCATCAAACTAATCTGAAAAATATAATATTACAGCTAGGGACTAATGTGGAATTTATCATATTTTTAAGGGTCAAATTGCAACTTTTGTCTAATTGGAGGACCAAACTGAAATTTATCATAAATCCATGAATATACTGAAATTATGTCCATAATTCATCCTCATTTCTGTCCAGATCATCTCATTATTCTCCAGGGATCATTCTGGAATTTTACCAAATTTTTAGGGTCAAATTGTAATTTTTGTCAAATTGGAGGACTAAATTGAAAGTGTTAAATTCTCTTATCTATACAGTAATTCTGTCCATAATTCATATGTTATTCTGTTCAGAATCTCGGAATAGGCTTCAGGGACCATTCTGCAAAATTTCCAAAGTTTGGGGACTAAACTGTAATTTTCCAAAATTAAAGGACCAAATTGAATTTTTGTCATCTTCAACCTCCAATCCAGAATTTTAACAGAAACCTACTGTTCTCCACTGATTTTTAATTCAACATTCATCATTCAAACAAAACTATAACTCAAAATCATCATAATCTTCCATAATCAACTAAATCATCAATTAACCACAACAATCAACCCCTAACATTCAATTTAATTCATTAATTAAACTCAAAACATAAATTTCATAACCCTAACATTTATCAAAACTGAAATTAAAGCTAAAGAAAACATATTATATACATTAAAGCATAATCTTACCCCTTTTTACTTATTTCCTCCAAGTCCTTTTCTTTTTCCCTTATTTCCCCCTATTTTCTCTTCTTCTTCTTCTTCCCCCCTTTCTCTCCTGCCGGTTCTCTCTCAAAATTCAGATCCCTCTTTCCTTTTTTTTTTTACTTCCTATTTATATTTATCATCTCTTTATTCAATTACTACTATACCCCTCATTTAATTATACCACTCTTTAAGCCACCAAGGGCTTTGTTGTATTTTCCTAACTCTTTTAATTCAAAACATTACAATCTCCCCACCTTATAAAAGTTTCGTCCTCGAAACTTAATAGAAAAGATTGAATACTTACCGAGATTATTGAAAAGATGAGGATACTCCTCACGCATCTTATCCTCGAGCTCCCAGGTCGCTTCCTCACGTGAATGACCTTTCCATTTCACTTTCACTGAAGCTATATCCTTCGACCTAAGCTTCCTCACTTGTCGGTCGACTATAGCTTCTGGTTGCACCTCATAAACCATATCATCCCTCAATTCAATGGGATGAACCTCTAACACATGTGATGGATCTGACATATACTTCCTTAGCATTGAAACATGAAATACCGGATGAATAGCAGACAAGTTTGGTGGTAATACTAATCTATAAGCAACCACCCCAACTCTCTCTAGAATCTCATACGGTCCAATGAATCGAGGACTCAACTTGCCTTTCTTCCCAAACCTGAATACTGCTTTTGTCGGTGATACTTTTAAGAACACACAATCACCCACTGAAAACTCTAAGTCACGCCTTCTTCTATCTGCGTAACTTTTCTGTCTACTCTGAGCTGTTTGAAGCTTCTTTCTAATTACCTCTATCTTCTATGAGGTAATCTGAATCAACTCCGGTCCCATTAGCCTCTTCTCACCAATCTCAAACCAACAAACCGGTGATCTACACTTCCGACCATACAAAGCTTCATAAGGGGCCATCTCTATGCTAGCCTGATAACTATTGTTGTAAGTAAATTCCACTAATGGTAGGAACTTACTCCAACCAACTCCAAAATCCATAACACAAGCCCTTAGCATATCCTCCAAGATCTGAATAGTCCTCTCAGATTGACCATCTGTCTGAGGGTGAAAAGTTATACTCAACTGCACTTTAGTACCCATAGCTTCTTGGAATTTCACCCAAAACCGCGATGTAAACTGTGGACCTCTATCAGACACTATTGAGATTGGCACTCCATGCAACCATACAATGTCACTAATAAACAATTCCACCAACTTTGCATATCCATAAGTAATCTTAACTGGCAGAAAATGGGCTGATTTTGTCAACCTGTCAACAATCACCCATATTGAATCATAACCCTCCTGACTCCTAGGCAATCCTGTCACAAAGTCCATTGTGATCCTTTCCCACTTCCATTCTAGAATCAACAATGGTTGCAACAATCCAGGAGGTTTCTGGTGTTCACCCTTTACCCTCTGACAGGTCAAACGCTTAGAAACAAAATCTGCTACATCAGCCTTCATCCTATTCCACCAATAACACACCTTAAGGTCTTTATACATCTTGGTGGAACCTGGATGCATTGTGTAAACTGTCTGATGTGCCTCTACCATCAATTCTCTCTTCAGATCATCTATATCAGGTACACAAAGTCTATCCCTATATCTCAGCACATCATCATCACCTATCATAAAACATGCAGCCTTACCCTGCTCAACCTCATTTCTGATCCTGAGTAGTGAATCATCTTTCTTCTGAGCTGCTTTTATCTTATCAAACAAATCTGACTTAACCTGAAAATGAGCAATCATTGCTCCAGCTTCACTAAGATCAAATCTAACTCCTTCATCCATTAACTCATGCAGCTCCCTAATCAGAGGTCTTCGTACCTCCTGAATATGAGCTAAGCTCCCTGATGATTTTCTACTCAAAGCATCGGCAACTACATTTGCCTTACCCGGGTGGTAATGTATGGTACAATCATAATCCTTCAGCAGTTCCATCCATCTTCTTTGTCTCAAGTTTAGATCCCTCTGCTGAAAGATGTATTTCAAACTCTTGTGATCTGTAAAGATCTTACAAGTTTCACCATACAAGTAGTGCCTCCGAATCTTCAAGGCAAAAATTACAGCCGCCATCTCTAAATCATGTGTAGGATAGTTCTGTTCATGCTTCTTCAGCTGCCGTGAAGCATAGGCAATAACCTTGCCATGCTGCATTAGAACACATGCTAACCCCACTCTCGAAGCATCACAAGACACTGTGTAACCACCGGAACCTGATGGTACTGCCAGAATAGGCGCTGTAGTCAATCTCTCTTTCAACTCTAAGAAACTTTTCTCACAAGCTTCAGACCACTGAAACTTAACATTTTTTTGCGTTAACTTAGTCAATGGTGCAGAAATCCGAGAAAAGTTCTCCACAAACCTCCGATAATAGCCGGCCAACCCTAAGAAACTTCTTATCTCTGTCGCCGAAGTAGGCCTAAGCCACTGCTTAACTGCTTCAATCTTTTGAGGATCAACCTCAATCCCATTCCTTGACACTACATGCCCAAGAAATGCTACACTCTCTAACCAAAACTCACTCTTTGAGAACTTGCCATACAACTAATGATCTCGCAAAGTTTGAAGCACCATTCTCAAGTGCTGCTCATGCTCCTCTCTAGACCTCGAATACACCAAAATATCATCAATAAAAACTATTACAAATCGATCAATAAACTGGCCAAACACTCTATTCATCAAATCCATAAAAGCTGCTGGTGCATTCGTCATCCCAAAAGACATCACTAAGAACTCATAATGACCATACCGAGTTCTAAAAGCTGTTTTTGAAATGTCCTCATCTCTTATCCTCAACTGATGATACACAGATCGAAGATCGATCTTAGAAAAGAATTGAGCTCCCTACAACTGGTCAAACAAATCATCAATGCGAGGGAGTGGGTATCTATTTCGAATAGTCACCCGATTTAGTTGCCTATAATCTATACACAACCTCAATGACCCATCTTTCTTCTTCACAAATAACACCGGGGCTCCCCAAGGGGACACACTTGGTCGGATAAACTTTTTATCCAACAAATCCTACAGTTGCTCTTTTAGCTCCCTCAATTCTGCTGGCATCATTCTATATGGTGCCATTGATATCGGTTCAGTACCCGGAACCAAATCAATACAAAACTCAATCTCCCTATACGGAGGCAATCCAGGTAAGTCATCAGGAAAGACATCAATAAACTCTCTAACTATAGAGACTTGGTCTAATTGAGGAACTTCTTTCTCTACATCCACTATATATGCTAGGTAGCACTGTACTCCTTTTCGGGCCATTTTACTCGAGATAGCTGACAACATAATTGATGGAGACCCAATCTTATCTCCTTGAAATACCAACCCAACTTCTTCATCTAGATCAAATACTATTTTCTTACCCCAACAATTTACCGAAGCCCTATGCTTTGCCAACCAATCCATTCCCAAAATCACATCAAAATCAACCATATCTAAGACATTTAAGTCTCCCATAAAGATCTTATCTCCAATCTCTATTTCACAATCCAGATACACATACTTCACTAATATTAATTCATCTAAGGGAGCGGAGACTGAAATTGGGGATATTAACAAGGTTGGTTGCTTATCTAACCTCATGGGCAAAATATGGAGACACAAATGAATGGGTTGCACCCGTATCAAACAAAACCTTTGCTTCAAAAGAGCAAATAGGAAGAATACTTGAAACAACTGTGTTGGATGCCTGAGCATCCTGCTGAGTCAAGGAAAAAACTCTAGCATGCCCCTGACCCTGCTGTATCTGACCTCTATCTCCTGCACCCCGGCCTCTCTGACCACGACCACTAAAACCTCTACCCCCATGAGCCACAGATTGGCTCGTCGATGGTGCCTGAATAGGATGCTGGACTGAAGCAGATAACCCTGAAGCTGACAACTGTCTCCTCGGGCACTCTCTGATCTTATGACCTATCTGGCCACAACTAAAACAAGCCCCATTCCTTCTGTAGCACTCTACACTAGTATGACTTCCTCCACAATGCTGACATGAAGAACTATCACTAGGTGAAACAAATGAACTACGAGGTGCAGTCTGAACTAAACTCTGAGTACCACTACTGCCACTCTGACCGCCTGAGCCACTAACTGACGGTCTCTGTCTAAACCTCCTCTGAACCCATGAGCCCTGACAGCCACTTTGTCCCCTAGACGGACCTGCACTTAATCCCTGTTGCCTAAAAGACTGACCCTCTTCTCTAGGCCTCTTAGACTGGCCTGCAGTCATGTCCTCTAATTCTCGCGCCTCTATCAATCTGGCGCTGTCAACAGCTGAGGAGTATGATGGAAACACCTATGACACCATCACCATATACATAGAGGATTTGAGTCCTCTAATAAACCTCTTCACCCTCCACTCCTCAGTGGGTAGAAGATGCTCTGCATACCTAGACAGCTGAGTAAACTTCAAATCATACTCATCCACTGTCATGCTCCCCTGAGATAGCCTCTCAAACTCATAAAGTTGAGCATCCCTGACGCTCTAAGGGAGAAACCTGTCTAAGAACATGGAGCTAAACTCCTTCCATGTCCACTGAGCCTCTATTGGTCTTGCTCTTTTTCTAGACTCAAACCAAGAGATTGCCACATCTCCTTCCAACCTGAACGATGCCAAACTCACAGCTTGGTGGTCTGTACATCCCAAAGCTTCACACCGTCGCCAAATATCATCTAGAAACCTCTGAGGATCCTCTGAACTGTCCATCCTAGTAAAAATAGGAGGTGCCAACTTCATGAAGTCATTCAACGGCACATTAACTCCCTGAACAGTGTGGGATGTCGAGGGTACATCTCTATCCCTCCTTCTATCTCTCTCCATAGAAAACTCTATCCAGGTCCGCACAACCTGGCTAAGTTGCTGAAACTCTGTAACAGGTTCAGGGTCAGCTACCCCCACACCTGTTTCATCAACCATATCTTCCTCTTCTATCTCTTGAGGCTCTTCCTCCACTGGTGGAGGTACCTCCTCAACATGTTGAGGCACGGGTGCACCGCGCCTCCTTCTCTGCCTTGCAGTTCTCAACTGCACAATAGGGACATCATCCTGATCATCCTCTACTCTAACAGTATCAGCTATTCGTCTATTCCTCGGTATTTCCTAAAATAAAAATGAGAGCACTCAAGTCATGCTAGAACAATAGCATGATAATTACCACAAAATTATAGGAAAGCATATCTATCACAAGGAAGAAGACATGTTTAATGAGAATTCGGAATTTCAAAGACAACAAACAGATTACCTCAGGAAATGAAAGAAGCATTCTTCAATTATTTCAGCCTTGGAGGCGTGTTCTCAGATGGACTGATGGCTCTTCTGTCTGGTCTAAACCCTGACCCGTTGAGCTTGGTTTTCCACTGCTTTGCCATGCTTGCCTACGCTGTTGGCCGCTTATTGCTTCCATTTCCTACACCAAAACGCATGTGCATAGCGGCTAGACTAATTTTGGTCTGTATCTCCAGCTTTCTTTACTCTTACTATCAGAAGCTTTTTTGTTTGAACTGTTATTCTCACCATGAGTTTCCTAGACAAACTTAAATTTTTATTTTTGTCAATTTTCAGGTTGGATCAGGCATCATCTTCCCTATACTATAAAGGCAGAAGGAATTAGAGCAACATTCTTCCTGGAAACCATGCCAGCTTACTACAGAACTCCTCCTGTCCAATCCACTCATGATATAGAGTAACAGGAAAATATATAGTTGTTTAGTTTATTGGTGAAGGAACCAATTCTTATCAGCTGAATTCCACCCTGGTTATTCTTCTAACCGAACAAGAAACAAATAATAAAACCTGCAGTATTTTAAGATAATAGCAAGTTATTTTTCACTTTTTTTTTCTTTTTTTTATAATACAGCAGTGTCGTTGTTGTTCGAATTCCCTTTAAGTTGTTTTTTCCCTTTTTTTTATCATTGAGATCGAACTGAGCAACCATATGGAGTAGGCTATTAGCACGCTGCCAGAACAATTCGTAAAGGGCCTAAGATTAAACATCCTAAGTGCAAATAATGAAATATAAAGCAAGGATGTGCATGTGGCTAGTGAAGGAGACTGATGCTGGCAAATCAGGACCGACAATGGAACTCTATGAAGAACAGCAAAAAAAACAAAGAAAGTGTGGGTGCACGGTCTGATGCCCAGCAGGTCTCCTATTGCAAGGAAAGAGTGTTAGTTTTCATCTAAAAGATGATAGGTAATGTGCAAAAGAATTGGAGCAATTAACTGTGTCCTGTAATTCGATCATCAATTTTTTTTTAAGTGTCTTCTCTCTCTTTTTTCATTCTTTTTAATCTGTATTATATATTGAAAAAATAATTTATTGCTAGTTAATGATATAAGATGATTTATAATAGTGAGTAGATATATTATTTTATTAGGTTACTTTAATGATAAATCAATATAGTATTTTATTTTTTGGATTTTTATCTTGGAGAAACTGAATAGGATGAAAATATAATATTAATCAAACTTCAAATTATAATTATTTATCTATCGAGTTAAAAAAAATATGACAATTCAATAATCTTAATTAAAAGATAATGAAATAATTCTTATTTTTTCGATGATTATCAAAAAAAAAAAGATAATGAAATAAATAAAAAAAATGAAAAATGTTATTTATGTAATTGTAAGTACACTATATAAAAAAGAAATATTTCCTATTATTAAACGCTTAACGAGTCCAATAAATCAGATGTTAATTAACATAAAGAAGTTAAGAGAATAAATTGTAGAAACAGAGATTGAGAAAGATGATGCTTTATTCTATATTATATTATATTAAGGGAAGAGTAGTCTCCTCCTACCAAAACTTTACAAAGGGACCAAGGACATCCTTTGCGTCAGGATGCTCCCACTCCACTACTGACTCCCACCATTCTTCTGGATATGCTCGGATGTATTTAAGAGAAGGGGGAGGGCATGGCTGGCCATTTTCAAGCAACGGGAGACAAATTGGCATCCTCTTCAGCTTCTCACATTTTATTACTTTAATTTCTTCGAGAGAATTGCAAATCAATTTTGCTCTACAAATACTTTTCAATTCTGGTAAATGATACAATTCCAGAGTTCTTAACTTTGGGAGTATTAATTTCGTGATGGGATTGGAGTTGCTACTTTCTTCATCTGTCGTTCCTATTATCTCCTCCATTTTCTCACAGAGCATCACTTCAATCCTTTCCAGGTTTACGAGGTTTGGCAGCAACACAAGTGGGAACAACATCTTCATATTGTTACATCCACCACAATAAAACTTTTTAAGACCAGAAAACATACCATTATATGGTGGCAATGGTGGTGGAGCAGAGCAAAACCAAGAAGATGAAACCAAGCTCTCCATGCTACTGCAATTTGAAATGCTGATGTCCTCCAGTTCAGTTGCATTTGTTAAAATATCAACACCAGACTTGTTAAAATAAACTGACCAAGTCAGCAAAGTTGTCCTATTTTTTTGCAGTTCGTTAGTTTCAATTATTGTTTTACTAATTATAGGAAGTTGTTAGTATTCTGTGGCTAGAATAATGGAAGCAACTGTTAGTTTCTATTTTTACGTAACTGATCTGCCTATATAAAGCATATCAGTCCAGCTCAATGATATTATCTCATTCGTTCTTATCTTCCAGTGTATCTCTCTGTTTTTATTGTTCAACAATTGGTATCAGAGCCTTGCTAAAAAGAGATCTGTGTTTCTGGTTTGTGAGAGTTAAACACGTGAGAAAAAGAGAGAGTGAGATGGGTGATCTTCAAGTCATTGGAGGGATTAAAAAGCTCAACAATCAGAACTACAAAACTTGGTCAACATGCATGATGTCTTACATGCAGGGCCAAGATTTGTGGGAAGTTGTGAGTGGTTGTGAAATTACACAACCAGAGGCTGAAGATGCAAGCGGTACTCTACGAAAATGGAAGATAAAGGCAGGCAAAGCAATGTTTGCTTTGAAAACTACAATAGAAGAAGATGTGCTGGAACATATTCGAGATGCCAAAATTCCTCATGAAGCTTGGAATACATTTGCCAAGCTATTCTCCAAGAAGAATGACACAAAACTTCAACTACTGGAGAGTGAACTGCTGTCAATAGCTCAACGTGAGCTTCCTATTGCCCAGTTCTTTCATAAAGTGAAGACTTTATGCAGAGAGATTTTTGAATTGGATACAGAAGCTCCAATTGGTGAAACCAGGATGAAAAGAATAATCATTCATGGTTTACGTCCAGAATTCAGAAGCTTTGTTGCTGCAGTACAAGGATGGCAAAACCAACCATCACTTGTTGAGTTTGAGAATTTGCTTGCTGGACAAGAAGCCTTAGCTAAGCAAATGGGAGGAGCTTCAACCAAGGGTGAAGAGGAAGCACCCTACGTCAGCAAAGGCAGCAGGAATTTTAAGCAGTATGGAAATGGTGGAGTGAAAAAGTACAGTGACAAGATCAAAAGTCATCAAGGTGCAAGAGGTAACCGTGCAATGGGAGGCTGGAAAAATCAAGGTGCAGAAGGCAACCATTCAATGGGAGGCTGGAAAAATCAAAGCAACAACAAGAAATTTGAAGGAAAATGTTACAATTGCGGGAAGAGAGGTCATATGGCTAGAGTCTGCAATTTGCAGAAACAATACATGGAGAGTAATGTTGCTACCTCTAAAGTTGAAGATGAATGGGATGCAGAGGCACTACTTGTCACAGAGGAAGAAGACAATGAACTGGCTCTTACTGTAACAACGATTCTGTGTGATGTTGTTAATACCAGAATTGAAGCCGAATGGGATATTCAGACAATATCTATAGCAGGAGAAGATGATGAACAAGCCTTCACAACAAATATGTCTGATCAAATTGATTATGAAAGTGACTGGATTGTAGACTCCGGCTGTTCAAATCACATGACTGGAGATAAGGAGAAGCTGCAGAATTTGACAGAATACAAGGGAAATTGTGTGGTAATAACAACCAACAATTCAAAGTTACCAATAGCTCACGTTGGTAATACAATGGTTTCTAACTATCACAGTGACAATGAAGTGGCACTTCAGAAGGTTTACCATGTTCCAGGTATGAAGAAAAATCTTCTCTCGGTGTCACAGATAACATCGGCCGGGCATTATGTTTTATTTGGACCACAAGATGTGAGAGTTTATCACAATCTTGAGGTTACAGAGGAGCCACTAATGAAGGGTCAGAGGCGAGAATCAGTCTATGTAATGTCAGCAGAAACTGCATACATAAATAAAACCAGGAAGAATGAAACACCAGATTTATGGCACTCACGGTTGAGTCATGTCAGCTATTCCAAGCTAGCTGTGATGATGAAGAAATCAATGGTGGAAGGTCTTCCTCAACTTGAAGTAAAAACAGATGTGGTATGTGAAGAATGTCAATATGGAAAGGCATACCAATTGCCGTATGAAGAGTCAAAATTCAAAGCCAAGAAACCATTAGAATTGGTTCATTCTGATGTGTTTGGCCCGGTGAAACAAGCATCTCTCAGTGGAATGAGGTACATGGTGACCTTTATTGATGACTTTTCATGGTATGTATGGGTATATTTTCAAAAGGAGAAATCTGAAACATTCTCAAAATTCAAAGAATTCAAAAGTGCAGCAGAAGTAGAAATTGGTGAACATATTCAGTCTCTACGCACGAATAATGGAGGAGAATATATGTCAGATGAATTCTTCAAGTTCTTACAGAGTCATCGAATAAGTCATCAATTCACATGTGCCAACACCCCACAACAGAATGGCATCGCAGAAAGGAAGAATAGGCACCTCACAGAAATTTGTCGATGCATGCTCCACAAAAAAAATGTCCCTAGACGTTTCTGGGCAGAGGCCATGAAGACTGCTGCGTATGTGATCAACAGGCTTCCACAACAACGGTTATGTTTCCTTTCACCCTTTGAAAAATTATGGAACATGAAACCTGTGGTCAGCTACTTTCGTGTTTTTGGGTGTGTGTGCTATGTGTTTATTTCTGATCATTTACGTAGCAAAATTGATAAGAAAGCTGTGAAGTGTATTTTTGTGGGTTATGACAGTCAAAGAAAAGGCTGGAAATGTTGTGATACTCTGACTGGGAAGTGTTATACATCACGGAATGTGGTGTTTGATGAATCTTCTTCATGGTGGCCAGCAGAAACAGAAACAAAACCAGTTTCAGACTCCTTGCACCCTATCCATTTTCAACTGGAATCAGGTGAGGGAGAAGTTTTAGTTGAGGACAAAGGCCAAACAAGTGAAGAAGAAGAAGAGAGCAGTAGACATCCTTGGCAAACAGGCGTGTATGATCGTCCTAGTGAAGAAGAAGGAGAGCATAGCAGATCAGTTGAACCTCGACAGTCAACAAGAACTAGAAGGCCAAATCCTAAATATGCTAATGCTGCAATAACAGAAGAAGAAATTGCAGCAGAACCTGAGACATTTGAAGATGCACAAATTCACGTGGAGTGGAATAAAGCCATGGAAGAGGAATTTGCTGCATTGGAACAAAATCAGACATGGGTGCTTGTACCAAAGCCGACAGATGTGAAGCCTATTTCATGCAAATGGGTTTATAAAATTAAACGTCGCAGACGGATTAATTGAAAGATACAAGGCACGCCTGGTTGCTCGCGGGTTTTCTCAGCAGTATGGACTCGACTACGACGAAACTTTCAGTCCAGTTGCAAAGATTACAACGGTGAGGGTTCTACTTGCACTTGCAGCTAACAAGCTGGAACTTGTGGCAAATGGATGTAAAGAACGCCTTCTTACATGGAGAACTGGATCGGGAAATTTACATGTCTCAACCAATGGGATTCGAGAATCAAGATCATCCAGAATATGTTTGCAAGCTACGAAAGGCACTATATGGCCTTAAACAAGCTCCAAGAGCCTGGTATGGAAAAATTGCTGAATTCCTAACATATAGTGGCTATTTAGTAACATCTGCAGATTGTAGTGTGTTTGTCAAGTTCTTAAACACAAAAATAGCTATTGTGTTAGTGTATGTGGATGATTTAATTGTAACAGGAGATTATGAAGAAGAAATTCTCTTAACAAAAGAGAATTTGTCCATACGGTTCCAAATGAAAGAACTCGGCCAGCTCAAGCATTTTCTTGGCCTAGAAGTTGATTATACTCATGAAGGACTGGTTCTTCATCAGAAGAAATATTGCAGGGAGCTCTTGACAAAGTTTGGAATGTCTAATTGTAAACCAGTTTCAACTCCGATGGAACTAAATGCAAAGGTTTGTGCTCTCGAAGGAAAGGACTTAGAAGATGCAACAATGTATCGGCAATTAGTAGGTAGCTTGATCTACTTAACTTTAAGCAGACCAGATATTTCCCACGCAGTTGGTGTGTTGAGTCGATACATGCAAAATCCAAAGAAGCCACATTTGGAAGCAGTTCGTCGAGTGTTAAGATATGTGAAGGGGACACTCAATGAAGGCATTATGTACAAGAAAAATGGAGATTGCAAACTTGTTGGATTCTGTGATGCTGATTATGCAGGTGATCATGACACTCGACGTTCAACTACTGGCTATGTTTTTATGCTTGGATGGGGAGCAGTTGCTTGGTGCAGCAAAAGACAACCAACGGTGTCTTTGTCAACAACAGAAGCAGAATATCGAGCCACAGCAATGGCAGCACAAGAGAGTACTTGGCTCATACGGTTGCTAAAAGATTTGCATCAGTCAACAAAAGCAGCAGTCACACTATACTGTGACAACCAATCAGCCATACGTTTGGCTGAAAATCCAGTCTTCCATGCAAGGACCAAGCACGTAGAAGTGCACTATCACTTTATCAGGGAGAAGGTCTTACAAGAAGAAATTGAGCTCAAGCATGTTAACACAAAGGATCAAGTTGCAGATTTGTTTACAAAAAGCTTGAGCAGTAATAAGTCTGAAGATTTCTGTCGACAGCTCGGGATGACTAACAGAGAAGATGCTGGTGTTGAGAGGGGATGTTAAAATATCAACAACAGACTTGTTAAAATAAACTGACCAAGTCAGCAAAGTTGTCCTATTCTTTTGCAGTTCGTTAGTTTCAATTATTGTTTTACTAATTATAGGAAGTTGTTAGTATTCTGTGGCTAGAATAATGGAAGCAACTGTTAGTTTCTATTTTTACGTAACTGATCTGCCTATATAAAGCATATCAGTCCAGCTCAATGATATTATCTCATTCGTTCTTATCTTCCAGTGTATCTCTCTGTTTTTATTGTTCAACAGCATTCTCTAATGACAAAACATCACATAAACATCTTGCATCAATGAATTGACAAACCAGTCCTTGAATGCCATTTAAGAACTTGACCTGAAAATCTCTATCTTTGTTGATACTCAAATTACCCAACGCAACTGTTTTACTTGGAAACTTTTCAACGCCATATAAGAATTTCAGAATTCCCACTGAAATTCTGTATGTGCTTAATGATTGGATCCCATCCCGACATCTGAGAAACTCTATGAAGTCCGAGAGACCTTCGAAATGGCATTCCAAAGTTTCCAAATTTCTCAAGGATACTACTTCCTTTCCTTTAATTGTTATCGGAGCATAACATTCCTCAAAAACCTCTTCTAGTACAAAGACTTGCAGGTGAGAGAGTTTTGGTAATATCCCACTAGGAAACTCCTTTTCACCACATCCATTCATTCTAAGATACCTCAGGTTGGATAGACATTCCATTCCTTGCGGCATCTTTTCAAGCATGGTCCAAGAGAGATCCAACCTCTTCAGTGCCTTGAGCTTCTTTAATGATGGAACGTATCTTAACTTCTAACAACCATTGAGCAATAATGCAGTGAGACTCATCAAATCAGAAACAGACTCTGGCAAATTTTTAATATCTGTGCAAGACAGATCGAGGACCTTGAGCCCATGCAATTGCTTGAAAAATGAATCTGCAATAGATCGCAACCCTTCATTATCACGTAGAAGTAGAGATGACAAATTTGGACACATTGGTGAATGGCTGGAAGGAATTTCTTCGATCTCGTTTTGCATTAGTGAAACTATCGTCAGATTCTCCGTCCACTCCTCTGCATCTGGCAACTCTTTTAATTGTGCACCTGCTTTAACCATGTATTGAAGGTTCTCTTGGAGTATATGGATGGCCATGTCCCTAATCAAGTCATGCATCTTGACACTTCTACTACCATCATACTCCATTTTAACACTTTCCATTAGGCAGGCATTTTCAAGTCTATTAAGCATCGTCTGGCTCTCGTCAATTGCATCTTTCCTGCTCTTTATTCCTTTAATAATTCCCTCATCGATCAAATAACCTATCAACTCCTCCCTTTCAATCTCACTATCTTCGGGAAATAATGCACAGTACAAGAGACATTGTTGTAGTGCTAAATCACCTAATTGATCGTAACTAAACCTCAATAACTTGAATACTTTTGTGTCCCTAAATTCTGATTCTCTCAATTTCTTCAATGTATTTCTCCACTCATATAGATCATCCACTCCCATCAAGCTTCCTGCCACTGTAATAATTCCCAATGGCAAACCAGCACATTCCCGTGCAATATCTCTCGCAATTCCTTCCACTTCTGGTGAAAGTGCTATGTCACGTCCAAGTTTCTCCATGAACAAATTCCAAGCTTCACCATCAGAAAGTGGCTTCAGTTTGATTTTGTGTTGGCAAGCAATCCGATGACAAATTGTTTCTGATCGAGTTGTCAAAATCAGCTTGTATCCTTTCAACGCGATAGGAATTCCCACTTTGTGTAGCTCAAAATTGTTCCACAAATCATCTAAAATAAGAATCCAATTTTGTTTCTTTCTTAGTTCTTCTGACAATTTGGCAGCTCTATGCAGATCATCATCTTCACTTGAAAGATCTAAATAGAGACGTTTAGCAATAAGATTCTGCAATCTATTAATGTTGAAATCTTGAGACACAATCACCCACAAAACATGATTACAAATATCTGGTTTTTGTAGAAGCTAATTATAAATATGTTGCAGTATTGTTGTTTTACCAACTCCCCCATCCCATAAATGCCAATGATTGGGACTTTATCATCCATTAACAAAGACCATATCACCTTTATATTCTCTTCAAATGCTTGACCCACCGGCTTTGTAGAGCTAGTAGGTAATGGAACTCCTCAAGTCTTGTTGTATTTCAGACTTTCAGAAGATCTAGCTCCCGCGCCAGCCTGCACTACTGAACTTCCGCTATTCTCCACATCCTCCTCCTCCAATGGTTCTGTCCTCACTCTAACCATGTTCTGCACATCATTCATAATGACATCATTGTTTATTGACGGAGTAAATAGTTGATCATAATATCTTCCATGATCAAGACACAATGAATCTGTTGGTTGTGATGAATCTCCTCGAGGCTCATCAGCTTGATTAATTGATGACCTCTCACAAGAGCTACCTCTCTCCAGATGCTGCACTTGTTCTGTTCTCGGTACAGTTTAAAATGCATCATGCAGACGCTCCACATCCTCATCTTCCTGCATTAAATAGGTAGAGATTTCATTCAGCTTCTGCGCCTTTGAAAGGGCAGAGTGTATCTGAACCCAAGTACCATCAGCAAATTGATCCACTAAATCTGTTCCTTGTGTTGCTTCTCCTCTATTCTCATGAGCATCAACTCTGAGTCCCCAAGGAGAGACATTTCTGTCAACATGCTGAAAAGATCCTTCACCAGTGTATTCCATGCCATTTGCCGCTTCTACACGCGAATGAATTCTCTCAGGCCCAACACCTTGTGCCAAATTACCAAGTACTGCATTGTCTTGTTCTTGTGGACAGGTGGAAATGGCATAATCATTAACATTGCTTGAACTTGCTATGCTTTTATGTCTTTTGTTGCCACCATGCATAGCTAGAAAGGCTGCTTCTTGAACTTCTATAGGCACCTGACCACAAATGCCAACACCATGCCCTCTTTCTCCTGATAAATGCCATTTGATCCTCGAAATGGAAGTACCATTGGCAAATAAATGCCCACAAAACTTACACTTCATGCTTCCATCATTCATATCTTCAACTTCCTTCCAAAACGGATCATCTGATCTACCCATTTTGTCCTATAGATAAAAAGGGTCAAAATATTGAATAAAAATTAATGGAAGTACATTAATTGGAAAAGGAAAAGGAAGGTGAAACTAAAATAATAAGTTACAAACAGCAAAAATAATAAGTTACAAACAGCAAAGAAATTAAGAAGAAAAAACAATGAATTCAAGGTTAACTTGGGGTCAATTTAATTAGTATGAACTCCATAAGGCATGGATTGTTAAAACTGAGAAAGATCAAATTATTTTTATTTTTGGAAACTGTTGATGATCCTAACTCCAAAGTTTCTCATTAGAATTTCTACAACTTGTGGTTTCCTTGAAAGATTCAAACCAGAGTTACATGTGAAAAAGAAAATGAAGAAGATGGAGTATAAATAATCTACCTGGATTCAAGTTGTTCTTCAGGTCCTGGTTTGCTTAAGCAGTATTCAGCAAAAAAGACAAGAACAGAGTAGAATATATAGTTTAAAAATAACAAGGAAGTTCCAAGATGTTGAACTCGAGATGATTTGATTCAATCAGAAAAGGAAGCACTGATCATCAGAAAGGTTTAAGAAATTTGATGAGGGAAATTGGGAAATCAATGGTATAATGAGATGAGATGTCGAAGATAATGTTACAGTAGCAAAGATATTATTCTAATAAATCTATATAAATCATGTTAATTTTATAAAAATAGTAAAATAAAAATAAATAAATTACGAACTAGCCTAATATTGAAATAAACAAAAATAAATTTTAAAAAACAAAAAAAAAACCTCGAATTATTTTGTAATTTATAATGAAATAGGTGTTAGAGAATAATATAAATCATATCTTGGGATCTTACCTAACAGTTTAAGCTATTGGGTTGAAATGGTTCTTTGATACGGTATCAGAGCCTTAATGACCAAGTAGTCACGAGTTCGAATCTCATCATCCTCATTTATTTGATAAAAATTAAGCACAAGGTAAAGTGGGCTTGGGCAAGTTTCAAGCCCAAAGGGAGGGTTTTTACTTGAGGGGGTATGTTAAAGAATAATATAAATCATATCTTGGAACCTCACCTAACAGCTTAAACTATTGGGTTGAGATAGTTTTTTGACAATAAACATGGATAAATAATGATTCTTCCACGTCTTTTAACTTTTCTTTTAATAAAAATTAAAAACCCTATAATATTTTCTTCGATGATGCTCAATGATACCAAATTAAAACATCTTCTTTATTGAAACCATGTGAAACTTTTTTTAAAATAAAATATTTAAAAATATAATATTAAAAAAAAACATTGTTATTTTTGTTTTTTATGTTCTTGGTTGACCTAGCAGTACCGTTGTTGTTTGGACTTTGAGCAGCAGTAGATATCTCCAGCGTACTGTTACCTGCCGGCTAGAAAATGTATGTTGCCGTTTTTTAGTTTTACTAGAGAGAGGGCAGAAAGCCTCAAGAAAATAATTTCACATTCTGTGTGGTAGAAACCTGATTCCACCCAAAAGCAAAGAAATTAAATCAAAACAGGTAAATAAATGATCCAAAGATTAATTCATTCAATAGAAAAAACATGACTGACTCCATAAACTGCATAAATCTGAACAAAAGAGTTAGAATAATTGGAAATCTGAACAATTTGGCTACCCATCACTGTATTGGACATTAAAAATTTCCCGAGAAGATTTTGGCACCAAGCATTCATAGCCATTCCTTTCCTTGCATGTTCTCCTTCTTCCTTTTTCTTTCCCTGGTGCAATTCCCACACGTCTTCTTTATGCCAAATACCCCTCTTTTCAAAGGAGGCAGCCCCACTTTTCAACCTCCTTTTTCATCACGTCTCCGTGCTATATTTTAGGACTTCTTTGGCACCCACGTACATGCCTTGGGAGATCTTTTTTAGAAATCCTCATTAGAGGCTAATTTGTAGCCCTTTAAGAAACCTCTCCAACGCGTCAAGAATCACAACAACGAGTGGAAAGTTAGGATTAAAGTTTATTTTAATAAATGTTAGTGGTTATTTTTTAAAATATTTTTTATATATAAATATATTAAGATAATATTTTTTAAAAAAAATTATTTTTGACATCAATGTATTAAAATAATTTGAAAAAACTAAAAAAATATTAATTTGAAGTAAAAATAAAAAAATTTTCATTTTTTTTAAAAATGCTTTTGAAACACAAAAACAAATAGTGCTTTATCTTTTGATGTTTACCAGTTTTCAAATGCGCTTAAGCTTTTAAATGTATTTTTAAGTTTGTCTTTAGAAATTATCAATATGATAATTATTATTAGGGTTTTTTAATAATTTTAATGTATTAAGATTAAAAATTAAAAAAAAATACAAAAATTATTTTTAAAAAACATTTTTAATATACATTTTATACCACAGTATCAAGTGAAAACATAATCCCAAAACCTTCACCAAACATAAAAAGGTTTTTAACCCAATCATGCTTTTTCCTTGTTATAAATACAAAATAAAGTTCGAGTGAAGTAGTAGGGTACAATCTTAAATGGTCCAAACATTATTGTTACAATGTGACTGTGGTCCCAACATTAGTGTAGCATGTGCCATGTCTCAAACTCCTAAGATCAAAAAATCAGGTTATTGGTGTTTGATGAAATTAGATGTCCCTAAAAATAAAATATCCCACTAGGAAACTCTTCACCCCATCCATTCATTCTAAGATACCTCAGGTTGGCATTGAAGGTCTTGGCCTGGTGGTGGGAGAAGTTTGTCTCCTTCCGCTGCTCCTGGGTTCGAGTTCTCATGTGCATGTCTGTTACCCCCGCGGTGTTTTACATGCCCACTGGGTTTGCAGGGTATTCAGTGAGCCGTGGGATTAGTCATGGTGCACGCAAGCTGGCCCAGACACCCACATAAATCAAAAAGAAAAAAGAAAAAAGAAAAAAGAAGAAGATACCTCAGGTTGGATAGACATTCCATTCCTTGCGGCATCTTTTCGAGCGGAGTCCAATAGAGATCCAACCTCTTCAGTGCCTTAATTTCTGACAATCATTGAGCAATAATGCAGTGAGACTCACCAAATCAGAGACAGTCTGGGAAATTTTCAATACCTGTGCAAGACAGATCGAGGACCTTGAGCCCTTGCAATTGCTTGAAAAATGAATCTCCAATAAATCCCAACCCTTCATTATCACATAGAAATAGAGTTGACAGATTTAGACATTTTGGTGAATGGCTGGAAGGAATTTCTTCAAATCTGTTTTGCATTAGTGAGACTATCGTCAGGTTCTCTGTCCACTCCTTTGTATCTGGCAACTCTTCTAATTGCGCACCTGCTTTAACCATGACTTGAGAGTTCTCTAGCAGTATTTGGATGGCCATGTCCCTGATCAAGTCATGTATCTTGACACGTCTAATATCATCAAACTCTATTTTAACACTTTCCAATAGGCAAACAGTTTCAAGTATATTAAGCATCGTGTGGCCCTCATCAAATGGATCTTTCCTGCTCCTTATTCCTTTAATTATTCCCTCGTCGATCAAATAACCCATCAACTCCTCCCTTTCAATCATATGATTTTCAGGAAATAATGCACAGTGCAAGAGACATTGTTGTAGTGCTAAATCACCTAACTGATCATAACTAAACCTCAATAACTTGACCATGTTCCTAAATTCTGATTCTCTCAATTTCCTCAATGTATTCCTTCACTCATGTAGATCATCCACTCTCCTCAAGCTTCCTGCCATTGTAATAATTCCCAATAGCAAGCCAACACATTTCCTTGCAATAGCTTCTGCAATTCCTTCCACTTCTGGTGAAAGTGCTATGTCATTTCCAAGTTTTTCCATGAACAAAGTCCAAGCTTCTCCCTCGAAAAGTGGCTTCACTTTGATTTTGGGGTGGCAAGCCATCCGATGACAAACTATTTTTGATCAAGTTATCATAATCAACTTGGATCCTTTCAACGGGACAGGAATTCCCACTTCGTTAAGCTCAAAATTGTTCCACATATCATCTAAAATGAGAATCCATTTTTGTTTCTTTCTTAGTTCTTCTGCAGTTTAGCAGCTCTATACAAATCATCATCTTCGCTTGAAAGGTCTAGATGAAGACATTTAGCAATAAGATTCTACAATCTATTAATGCTGAAATCTTGAGACACAATCACCCACCAAACATGATCACAAATATCTGGTCTTTGTCGAAGCTCATTATAGATATGTTTTCGTATTGTCGTTTTACCAACCCCCATCCCATAAATTCCAATAACCGAGACTTCATCATCCATTAACAAACACCATATCACCTTCGTATTCTCTTCAAATGCTCGACCCACTAGCTTTTTAGAGCTAGTAGATAATGGAACTCCTCTAGTCTCACTTGTGTTGTATTTAAGACATCTAGAAGATCTAGCTCCTGCGCCATGCTGCACTAATCTTCAACTATTCTCCACACCCTCCTCTTCCACTGGTTCTGTCCTCACTCTAACCATGTTCTGCACATCATACATAATGACATCTTTGCTTAGTGAAGGCGCACAAAGTTGATCATAATATCTTCCATGGTCAAGACACAATGGATCTGTTGGTTGGGATGCATCTCCTCGAGGCTCATCAGCTTGATTAGTTGATGGCCTCTCACAAGAGATACCACTCTCCAGATGCTGCACTTGTTCTGTTCTCGGTATAGTTTCAAATCCATCATGCAGACGCTCCACATCCTCCTCTTCCAGCATTAAATAGGTAGAGATTGCATTCAGCTTCTGCTCCTTTGAAAGGGCAGAGTGTATCTGAACCCAGGTACCATCAGCAAATTGATCCACTAAATCTGTTCTTTGTGTTGCTTCTCCTCTATTCTCATGAGCATCAACTCTGAGTCTCTAAGGAGAGACACTTCTGTCAACATGCTGAAACGATCCTTCACCAGTGTATTCCATGCCATTTGCCGCTTCTAAACGCGAATGAATTCTCTCACGCCCAACACCTTGTTCCATGCCTTGAACTACCACTAGCATCCTTCCAAATTACCAAGTACTGCATTGTCTTGTTCTTGTGGACAGGTGGAAATGGCATACTCATTAACATTGCTTAAACTTGCTATGCTTTTATGTCTTTTGTTGCCACTATTCATAGCTAGAACGACTGCTTCTTGAACTTCTTTAGGCACCTGACCGCAAATGCCAACACCATGCCCTCTCTCTCCCGAAAGATGCCATTTGATCCTCGAAATGGAAGTATCCTTGGCAAATAAATGCCCACAAAACTAACACTTCATGCTTCTATCATTCATATCTTCAACTTCATTCCAAAACGGATCATTTGGTCTACCCATTTTGTCCTGTAGATAATACAAATATTGGATAAGGAAGGTTGAAACTAAAATAATAAGTTACAAACAGCAAAGAAACTAAGAAGAAAAAACAATGAATTCAAGGTTAACTTGAGGTCAATTTAGTATGAACTCCTTGAGGCATGGATTGTTACAACTGAGAAAGATCAAATTATTTATTTTTGGAAACTGTTGATGATCCTAACTACAAAGTTTCTCATTAGAATTTCTACAACTTGTGTTTTCCTTGAAAGATTCAAACCACAGTTACATGTGAAAAACAAAATGAAGAAGATGGAGTATAAATAATTTACCTGGATTCAAGTTGTTCTTCAAGTGCTGGTTCGCTTAAGTAGTATTCAGGAAGAAAAACAAGAACTGAGAAGAATATATGGTTTAAAAATAACAAGGAAGTTGCTGTTGAAGTTATGGCACCAAAGCTGAAATTAATGTCTCAACCATATGTTATTTTTCATTAATGTCTATGTTATCTTTCATTAATGTCTATCTATTAGTAACATCATTATCTTAATGTTATTTAGTGAGTTTTTACTTCTTTAGTTATGAAACTTATTTAGGATAAGTTACATGGCTCTTTAAATGAAAGAGTTTATGTTATTTATGTTTCTTAATTTTGTTGTGATTGATTTCATCTAAAAATAAGAGCTAAGGGATGGTAGTAAGCTATAAAAAAACATTGTGCTCTTTGTTCTTAGTTGCAAGTTCTTTGTTCTTTGTTTTTCTGGTTATCATCAACATTCAGTTCTTTATATACCTATTATCAACAAGTGGTATCAGAGCATTTTTCTTGATCTTAGAAGGGATTGTTAGTGAAACACGAGAGATTAGTAAGGTTAAATCAAAGCAGTTTTCTTTGAAGGGAATGTGGGTGAAACACTAGAGATTAAGTGAGTATTTTTTTTTAAGAAATGGATTCTGTAAATTTTTCAGCAAAAACATTAGTGTTTACAGGACAGAATTTTGGTGTGTGGGCTGTGAAAATGGAAATTTATCTCAAAGCTTTTGACTTGTGGGAGATAGTGGAGAGCGATAAGCAACCAACTCCACTAGGAAACAATCCTACGATCGCACAGATGAAGTTTTTTAATGAAGAAAAGGCAAAGCGATTCAAAGCTCTTACCTGTCTTCATAATGCTGTGAGTGAAGAAATCTTCACCAGAATTATGGCTTGTAAATCTGCCAAAGAAACGTGGGATAAACTAAAAGCAGAATTTCATGGAGATGAGAAGTCAAGAAAGATGCAAGTCTTGAACCTCAGAAGACAATTTGAAGGACTGAAGATGAAGGAAACCGAGACTATCAAAGACTTCTCTTCTCAAATTTCAAAACTTGTGAATCAAGTGAGACTTTTAGGGGAAGATTTTCCAAATTCAAGAATAGTGGAGAAGGTTCTAGTAAGTCTACCAGAGAAATTTGAGCATAAGTTTTGCTCCCTGGAAGATTCAAAAGATCTTTCAGAAATGAGTCTTCAAGAATTGATTAATGCATTACAAGCGGTAGAGTAGAGGCAAGCTTACAAACAAGAAGAAACAAGTGAAGGAGCTCTTGTTGCAGTTTCTAAGGAGAGCCAGGCTAAGAATTTTTACAAGAACAATTAAGAAGGAAAAAGAGAAAGAGGGAGAAGCTGGCAATCAAATAACTGGCATCAGAACAACAAAAATATCATCACTCGAGGGAAAGAAAAGAGAGAACATTTCCCTCCCTGTAAATTCTATTGGAAAACAAATCATCTAGAAGCTTGGTGTTGGCTTAAAAATGCACAATGCAGAAGTTGCAAACAATTTGGTCACATCCAAAGGTTTTGCAAAAACAAATCAGTAGCAACGAAACAAGCTTATATTGCAGAAAATTCAGAAGACAAGGAAGATCATTTATTCATGGCTACGTTCGAACAGATGTGCAACACAACAGAGGTAAACAATTCAGCATGGCTTATTGATAGTGGTTGCACTAATCATATGACTGCAGATTTGAGTTTATTCAAGGATTTGGATAAAAGCTACATGTCCAAAGTCAGAATTGGCAATGGAGAATATGTGAAGGTTGAAGGCAAATGGGCGATGGAAGTTGAAACAATGTCAGGTACAAAAACTCTAAAAAATATGCTTTATGTACCTAAGATTAATCAGAATCTAGTGAGTGTGGGACAATTACTGGAATCTGGTTACTTAATATTCTTTAATAATGGAGTATGTGATATTAAAGATAAAAATGGAGTGCTACTGCTTTCTGCAAAAATGATGAACATAAGTTTTAATGTTGATTGGAGAGAAGTATGTTTGAGTGCTAACACTTATGAGAACAATGAATCTGTTCTTTGGCATAAACGGTTGGGGCACTTCAATTATGCAACTTTAAAGAGAATGACTGACCTGCAGATGACTCAAGGTTTACCAGATATACAGGAACAAAAGAGTATATATGAAGCCTATCAGTTAGGAAAACAAACTAGAGTTGTTTTTCCTGACAATGCATATAAAGCACTGTCAAAACTCCAGCTGGTACACACAGATGTGTGTGGTCCGATGCACAATGAATCTTTGAATGGTTCAAAGTACTTTTTATTATTTGTTGATGACTATAGTAGATTCTGCTGGGTTTATTTTCTTAAATCTAAACCTAATGTGTTTGCTGAGTTTGTAAGATTTAAGACAACAGTTGAACTAGAAACAGGAAATAAACTGAAAATGTTGAGATCTGATAATGGGGGTGAGTTTACCTCTCGAAAATTTGAGGGATATTTGGCAAAAGAAGGGATCAAACATCAGCTAACAGTGCCCTACACTCCACAATAGAATGGAGTCAGTGAGAGGAGAAACCGAACATTGATGGAAATGGCAAGATGTTTGCTATATGAGAAGAAAATGCCATTAAAATTTTGGGCAGAGGCAGTAAAAACAGCATCCTACCTTCTAAATCGTATGACCACAAGAGTGTTAGGAGATAAGACTCCTTATAAAATCTGGTATGGCTTTAAACCCAATGTTGATCATTTAAAAGTTTTTGGCAGCCCTTGCTATGTCTTGCAACCTGAAGTTAAGAGAAGAAAACTTGATCAAAAGGCTGATATAGGGATTCTTATAGGCTATAGCACAAAATCTAAGGCTTATAAAATCTATGATCTGAAATCTAATGAAGTTGTGATTGCTAGAGATGTAAAAGTTGCGGAGAATGGTACATGGAACTGGGAAGCTGCATCAGATGAAGAGACAAAACAGGAGTATCAAATTGAACTGGATGCTACAGAGGATGATGATACTGTCGATGACAAACCAGTAAAGGGGACAAGGTCTTTAGCTGACATTTACAGCAGGTGCAATGTTGCTGAAGCAGAACCAATAGATTTTGAAGAAGCTATCAACTCACAAGTATGGATAGCTGCAATGAAGGAGGAGCTCACGATGATAAAAAAGAATGAAACATGGATGTTGGTTGACAGACCCGTTCACAAGAAGGTAATTGGTATGAAATGGATTTTCAAAACCAAACTAAATGCAGATGGGAGTATCAACAAGCACAAAGCAAGACTTGTAGTGAAGGGTTATTCACAAGAGCCAGGTATTGACTTCACTGAGACATTTGCTCCAGTATCTAGGCTTGATACAATAAAGCTCTTGCTTGCTCTAGCAGCACAAAATGGTTGGCATATTTTTCAGTTGGATGTTAAGTTTGCATTTCTGAATGGTGTTCTAAATGAAGAAATATATGTTGAACAACCTGATGGCTTTGAAAAGGAGATCACATCAAACAAAGTATATTTGCTAAAGAAGGCTTTGTATGGACTTAAACAGGCTCCTAGAGCCTGGTACAGCAGATTGGATGGGTATCTTTTGAGTTTAGGCTTTGAAAGAAGCATGAATGAAGTAACTTTGTATGTGAAAAATGTTGACAAACATACTCTAATCGTATCAGTGTATGTAGATGATTTATTGATTGCAGGAGATAAGGAGCAGCTGGTAGAGGAGTTTAAAACCAACATGAAGGATAAGTTTGAGATGAATGAACTTGGTTTGCTGTCATACTTCTTAGGCATGGAAGTAACTTAGTCGGAACAAGGTTATTTCTTATGTCAAAAGAGGTTTACAATGAAGCTACTAAACAAATTTGCAATGTAAAATTGCAAACCAGTCAGTACACCTATGGTATTGGGACAAAAGCTAATGAAGGAGGATGGAGCTTCCAAAATTGATGGAAAAGCCTAAGAAATTTAGTTGGCAGCTTGTTGTATTTAACTGCTACACGTCCAAACATTGTTTTTGTTGTCAATTACCTCTCTAGGTTCATGCAAAGTCCAAGTCAAATCCATTTTGTTGCAGCCAAGAGAGTTCTGAGATATTTGAAAGGGACCTTAGAGTTTGGAATGCATTTTGTGAAATCAAGTTATGTTAAACTTGTTGGTTATTCTAATAGTGATTGGGCTGGAAGTGATGAAGATATGATGAGCACCTCAGGTTATTGTTTTGCTATTGGAGGAAGCATTTTCTGTTGGAACTCAAAGAAGCAATCAGTAGTTGCACATTCCACTGCAGAGGCAGAATACATAGCAGCATATGTGGTTGCAAAGCAATTGATATGGCTAAGGAAAATGCTGAATGATCTAGACTTTGATCAACGAAGTCCCACAAAATTGTTCTGTGACAATACATTAGCAATAGCTATTTCAAAGAATTCTGTTTTTCATGACAGGACCAAGTATATGAAGATCAAATTCCATGCTATTAGGCAATTCCAGCAAGAAAGGGAACTAGAGATGATATATTGCACTTCAAAAGAGCAATTAGCAGACCTGTTCACCAAGCCTTTAGCTAAAGATAGATTTGAAGATCTAAAGGAGAGGATAGGAATGTGCAGCTTTGGAACCAAGGAGGAGTGTTGAAGTTATGGCACCAAAGCTGAAATTAATGTCTCGCCCATATGTTATCTTTCATTAATGTCTATCTATTAGTAACATCATTATCTTAATGTTATTTAGTGAGTTTTTACTTCTTTAGATATGAAACTTATTTAGGATAAGTTACATGGCTCTTTAAATGAAAAAGTTTATGTTATTTATGTTAATTTTGTTGTGATTGATTTCATCTATAAATAAGAGCTAAGGGATGGCAGTAACCTATAGAAAAACATTCTGCTCTTTGTTCTTAGTTGCAAGTTCTTTGTTCTTTTTTTTTCTGGTTATCATTACCATTCAGTTCTTTATATACCTATTATCAACAGTTGCAAGATGTTTAGCTCCAGATGAATCGATACAATCAGAAAAGGAAGCACTGATCATCAGAGAGGTTTAAGAAATTTGTTGAGGGAAATCGGGAAATCAATGGTATAATGAAATGAGATTTGGAAGAGAATGTTACGGTAGCAAAGATTATTGTATTGTTTGACAAGAAGGAAGTTGCTAGGAAGAAAACCACAAACTTGACCTACCAAGGACTATATTACAAGATACAACAAGTTGCTCGACACCTCTAATTTGCTTTTCTTTTGTCTAGCGCTGCATATAATTAAAATCTTCAACAAAAGAATCAAAGCTAATTGCTGACTGAGTTAACGTGTAGACCCACCCCATTCTTGAAACTTTGAAAAAGCAGACCTGAAAATGTAAGAGCCTGAATCTTAGCTTCAAGAGCTGTAAGTACTACGTTGGGATTGTTGCAAATTATTGACCGTCATTATCTGATTCACTCCAACTTCCATTCCCTAAAAATTTAACGAAGAACATCATTAGCCAAAATAAAAAATAGTCCTTATTAATGTAACTATATAGAAAATATTGTAAGCATATTATATAGAAAATATTGTAATTATATTTGGGTATTATAACCTTTATCATTATTATTATATATCATCATATACATATACACATATATATACACACACGCACGCATATAAAAGTTCACTAATCAATAGGTTAAACATCCTAATTATTTTCAATTTGATATCAAAGTTTTCTACCATCAGAACTCTTTTCTCTCTCTCTCTTGCTGCCGGGCTTCTCTCTGTTTTTCTAAATGGATTCTACCGCTGCTGCTAGGGGTGATCATTTTCGGCAAAATGAAAATGCAAAATGGGATGAGGGGCGTACCTGCTTCTAAAAACGGCGAAGATGGTTACAGCGTGGTGGTGCCTCTCGTCTACTAAAGACCTTTCCTTCTGCTTTTCTTGTTCTGTGCTAACCGTCTGCTTTCGTTTTCCAACAGCTTTTGAGATGATGAAGGAACGAAGAAGATGATGAAGACGCTGGCTGGATTTATTTTGACTGATTTCTAGGTTGTTCTTTTTCTGCAGGAACGAAGGCAATGGTTGTTCCTCTGCTTCTCTTCTCTGTGCATATTTTTTTGCTCTTTTTTATTCGCTCTATTTTTGCTCTCTTTCTGGGTCTGTTTCTTGTCAGCTCTCCCCTGTTTCATTCTTCCCCTCTTTCCTCTGTTTCGGTTCGTCCTTTTATAGAGCTCTAGATGCTTGCCCCCAACTAGTCTTGCCTTTGCATGCTGTTTGTTAAACAATCCACGAACGAGATCGTGGGCAAGAGACGTGGTCCACGATTCAGACCAAAATCACTGCACCTTTTCCAACTCGCTTGTTGAATCAGGATGAAGAAGACGAGTACGACTGTTCCACTTAGCAACGGTGTCGTTTCAGCAGAAATGGACATTTTTATTTTCACCCCTGAACTTTTGGAAATTTAACAATTGGGTCCCTGGTATCATTAATCAAACTATTCCAAGTTCAATTAACTTTTAAAATTTAACAATTAGGTCTTCAATTTCATTAATCAAATAATTTTTAGTTCAATTAAGTTTCTAAACTTTTAATTCACGTTGTCTTGGCTTAAATTTCAATTTATTTTTATTTTTATTATTTCACATATTTATTTTTTAATAAAATAGAAGGAGTTAAAAATTGGATCAGAACACCACCACTGACACAAAAATCTATACTTTTTTTAAAAAAAAAAATGAATTCCTGAACCTAGTAGAAGAACTGTGGCAAAAAAAGCTTAAGGATTCCAACCCTAGCACATGAATGAGGAGAGACTAGTGATGGGAATATCCTTGTTGATTTAAAGGATTATTTTCATCATTCATGTCGAAAATAATTATGTTTTGCACATGATTTTTAACAAAAATAATTGAAAGAATGATGTTATTGAATATGAGCAAATTTAAGGTTACAATCAATTAGTATTCTTACAACGGAAGGATTACCAATACTCAAACTCTACAAAGGGACGAAGGACATCCTTTGCATTAGGATGCTCCCACTCCACTACTGTCTCCCACCATTCTTCTGGACATGCTCGGATGTATTTAAGAGAAGGGGGAGGGGATGGCCTGCCATTTTCAAGAAACGGAAGATAAATTGGCATCCCATTCAGCTTCTCACAAAACATTACAGTAATATCTTCAAGAGAATTGCAAATAAGTCTTGCACTACAAATGCTTTTCAGTTTTGCTAAATGATGTAATCTCAGAGTTCTTAACTTTGGGAGTATTAATTCCGTGATGGAATTGGAGGTGCTGCTTTCTTCATCTGTTGTTCCTATTATCTCCTCTATTTTCTCACAATTGTTCACAACAATCACTTCAAGTTTTACGAGGTTTGGCAGCAACACAAGTGGGAACAACTTCTTCATACTCTTACATCCATCACAACAAAACTCTTTAAGACCAGAAAACGTACCGTTATATGGTGGAGCATAGCAGAACCAAGAAGATGAAACCAAGCTCTCCATGCTATTGCAATCCCAAATTCTGATGCGCTCCAGTTCAGTTTCAGAATTCGTAACTTTGGGAGAATGACTTCCGTGATGGAATTGGAGGTGCTGCTTTCTTCATCTGTTGTTCCTATTATCTCCTCCATTTTCTTACAGCAACTCACTTCAATCCTTTCCAGGTTTACGAGGTTTCGCAGCAGCACAAGCGGGAACAGCTTCTTCATACTTTCACAACTATAACAAAAAAAAAACCTTTTAAGACCACAAAACATACCATTATATGGTGGCAATCGTGGTGGAGCAGAGCAGAACCAAGAAGATGAAACCAAGCTCTCCAGGTTATGGCAACCCCAAATGTCGATGAGCTCAAGTTCAGTTGCATTCTCTAATGACAAAACATCACATAAACTTCTTGCATCGATGCATTCACAAATCAGTCCTTGAATGCCATTTAAGAACTTGACCTGAAAATCTCTATCTCCGTTGATACTCAAATTACCCAACCCAACTGTTTTACTTGGAAAATAATCAATTTGGTTAGCCCAACAATCTACATTCACCATTCCTACTAAAATTGTATATGTGCTTAATGATTGAATCCCATCCCGAGATCTGAGATACTCCACGAAATCAGAAAAACCTTCGAAATGGCATTCCAAAGTTTCCAAATTTCTCAAGGATCCTGCTTCCTTTCCTTTAACTGTTATCGAATAATAATATTCGTCTAGTACAAAGACTTGCAGGTGAGAGAGTTTTGGTAATATCCCACTAGGAAACTCCTTTTCACCACATCCATCCATTCTAAGATACCTCAGCTTGGTTAGGCATTCCATTCCATGCGGCATCTTTTCAAGTGCCAAAAGACGAGAGAGATCCAACCTCTTCAGTGCCCTGAGCTTCTTTAATGATGGAACATGTCTTAATTTGTCACAATCATTGAGCAATAATGCTGTGAGACTCAATAAATTAGAGACAGAGTCTGACAAATTTTCAATACCTGTGTAAGACAGATCGAGGACCTTGAGCCCATGCAATTGCTTGAAAAATGAATCCGCAATAAATCCTAACCCTTCATTATCACATAGAAATAGAGTTGACAGATTTAGACATTTTGGTGAATGGCTGGAAGGAATTCCTTCAAATCTGTTTTGCATTAGTGAAACTATCGTCAGGTTCTCCGTCCACTCCTCTGCATCTGGCAACTCTTTTAATTGTGCACCTGCTTTAACCATGTATTGAGGGCTCTCTAGCAGTATATGGATGGCCATGTCTCTAATCAAGTCATGCATCTTGACATATCTACTACCACTATACATCATTTGAGCACTTTCCAATAGGCAAACATTTTCAAGTCTTTTAAGCATCGTGTGGCCCTCATCAAATGCATCTTTCATGCTCCTCATTCCTTTAATTATGCCCTCATCGATCAAATAACCTATCAACCTCTCTCTTTTAATCCTATCATCTTCAGGAAATAATGCACAGTACAAGAGACATTGTTGTAGTGCTAAATCACCTAACCGATCATAACTAAACCTCAATAACTTGAATACTTCCTTGTCATTAAATTCTGATTCTCTCAATTTCTTCAATGTATTTCTCCACTCATGTAGGTCATCCACTCCCCTCAAGCTTCTTGCCACTGTAATAATTCTCAATGGCAAACCAGCACATTCCCTTGCAATAGCTTTCACAATTCCTTCCACTTCTCGTGAAAGTGTTATGTCACGTCTAAGTTTTTCCATGAACAAAGTCCAAGCTTCTCCCTCAGAAAGTGGTTTCACCTTGATTTTGCGGTGGCAAGCCATCCGATGACAAACCGTTTCTGATCGAGTTGTCATAATCAGCTTGCATCCTTTCAACTTCTCAGGAATTCCCACTTCCTCAAGCTCAAAATTGTTCCACAAATCATCAAAAATAAAAATTCATTTTTGTTTTCTCTTTAGTTCTTCTGACAATTTGGCAGCTCTATGCAGATCATCATCTTCTCTTGAAAAGTCTAGATGATGTTGTGTAGCAATAAGATTCTGCAATCTATTAATGTTGAAATCTTGAGACACGGTCACCCACCAAACATGATCATAAATATTTGGTCTTTGTAGAAGCTCATTATGAATATGTTTCAGTATTGTTGTTTTACCAACTCCCCCCATCCCATAAATGCCAATGGTTGGGACTTTATCATCCATTAACAAAGACTATATCAGCTTCGAATTCTCTTCAAATTCTTGACCAACTGGCTTTGTAGAGCTAGTAGGTAATGGAACTCCTCTAGTCTTGTTGTACTTCAGACTTTCATGTTGGGAAAACTCGGGACAACTAACCGGATCAATTCAGCGGAATACAATTCACAATTCACAATTCACAAGTCCCAATCCTTTTTCCCTCTTTGTGCAGTAAAAAAACAGATTCAAACAATGATCAAATATAATGCAAATAATCACACAAATTAACACCAAGATTTTTACGTGGAAAACCCGATGCGGGAAAAACCACGGGACCGGAGTCCACCTAAAAACTTCCACTATCACAAATAATGGGTTCACAACTGTTCTTCCTCAGATTCAACTAAGGGATACAACATATATATCATCAAGAACTACTTATTCTCGGATTACAACAAGATTAAAGGAGAATTATTTGAGAAAAACTCACAAAACTGACAGCCCCGTTTTCTGTCAAAACGGCCAGCTTCCACAACACCAATCTTCGATCCAACCGTCCAGAATGAAGAGAAATGTGTCTAGAAGCTGCTGTCAAAATCTCAGCCCGATCCAACGGTGAACGAGCTGGAAATCGAAGAAAGAACACAGGCTGCTCTGCTGCCTCTTCTTCTCTTTTCTCTTGTTTTTCTCCCGTTTGTGCTACTGCCTCTACAGTGGCAGCTCCTCTATTAATTCAAAGAGACAGCCTTGCCTTGCTGTCTCTTACTAATTAATGTGGTGGTCCCACCATCACATGGTGCGGGACCACACACAACAAATCTCCCCCTCACGCACCATGTGAGGAATTCGCCATACTGGCGATCAACATGTAAGCTTCAATTTAGGAGGCTCTGATAAGCTTGCTTCCCTTCTACAAAACTCAAACTTCTCTCTCGGTAGAGGTTTGGTCATCATATCTGACACGTTGTCATCAGTATGGATCTTCTCAACAACAAATGACTTCATCTCCATAGCATCTCGAATCCATTGATATCTAACTTCAATGTGCTTTGACCGAGAGTGAAAAGTAGGATGCTTACTGAGATGGATTGCACTTTGACTATCACAATGCAACACAAAGTTCTCTTGAACTAGGCCAAGTTCATGTAAGAACTTCTTCATCCATAACAACTCTTTGCCCCCTTCAGTAAGAGCAATATATTCAGCCTCTGTAGTGGATAATGCCACACATTTTTGCAACCTTGATTGCCATGAGACTGCTCCCCCTGCAAACTTCATCAAGTATCCTGATGTGGACTTTCTAGAATCAACATCACCAGCCATATCTGCATCTGTGTATCCATCCAACACAGGTTTATCATTACCAAAACATAAGCTGAAACTGGAAGTACCTTTGAGATACCTGAGTATCCATTTCACTGCTGACCAGTGTTCTTTACCAGGATTGGAGAGGAACCGACTAACCACACCAACTGCATGAGCTATATCCGGCCTTGTGCAAACCATGGCATACATCAAGCTACCAACTGCGGATGCATAAGGAACCTTTTCCATCTCATCTCTTTCTTCATCACTTGAAGGACACTGCTTAGAACTTAGTTTAAAGTGGCTTGCAAGTGGAGAACAAACTGGTTTGGAGTTGCTCATGTTGAATCTCTCAAGTACCTTTTGGACATATCTCTCCTGAGATAGCCAAAGTTTCTCCTTCTTCCTGTCACGTGTGATCTTCATGCCAAGAATCTGTTTTGCCGGTCCTAAGTCTTTCATTGCAAAAGACTTGTTTAACTCTTCCTTCAACATCTGAATCTTCTTAGCATCATGGCCAACAATCAACATATCATCCACATACAACAGGAGAATAATAAAGTTTCCATCTGGAAACCTTTTCATAAATACACAATGATCAGAAGTGGTCCTGTCATAACCATGATCCACCATGAAAGAATCAAACTTCTTGTACCATTGTCTTGGAGCTTGCTTTAACCCATATAAGCTCTTTTTCAACTTGCAAACTAGCTGCTCTTTACCTTTTGCTTCAAACCCTTCAGGTTGTTCCATGTAGATCTCCTCATCTAAATCACCATGGAGAAAGGCAGTTTTCACATCAAGTTGCTCAACTTCAAGGTTCAAACTAGCAGCTAAGCCAAGCACAACTCGGATTGAAGACATCTTGACCACTGGTGAAAAGATTTCTTCAAAATCAATACCCTTCTTCTGACCGAAACCTTTCACAACCAATCTTGCCTTATACCTTGGCTGTGAGCAATGTTCATCAATCTTCAACCTGAACACCCATTTGTTCTTGAGTGCTCTCTTACCTTTAGGAAGCTTCACTAAATCAAATGTATGGTTTTCATGCAAGGATTTCATCTCTTCTTGCATTGCTTTCAACCACTCACTTTTCTTCTCATGTGACATAGCTTCATCAAAGCATTCTGGCTCTCCCCCGTCAGTAACCAATACATACTCATGAGGAGAGTATCTGGTGGAAGGTTGGCGAGGTCTAGTTGACCTTCTCAATTGTGGCTCATCTGGAGCTTCCTGCATAACCTGTTCAGGAATAACATCAATATCATCATTAGCTGATTCAGGATCACCAACTAATGGCTCATTAAGAAAACCATCATTTTCATCATTTTGCAAGTCTCCCCCCATGATTAGCATGCATCAAAGGTAACTGTGGAGTAGGTGCTGGATTTGAATTAGATGGAATAAAAGTAGTAGACTCTGTTTTCTCCTTCAGTTCAAAGTCTTCAATGGTTTGATCTTCAAAGAAGATAACATCTCTGCTTCTCACAATTTTCTTCTCCTTTGGATCCCATAACCTATAACCAAACTCATCATCTTCAGAGCCCAAGAAAATACACTGCTTTGTCTTGCTGTCAAGCTTAGACCTTTCATCCCTTGGAACATGTACAAATGCTCTGCATCCAAACACTCTCAAGTGTGCATAGGAAACATCCTTTCCTTTCCAAACTCTATCTGGAACATCAAACTCAAGAGGAACTGATGGAGAAAGGTTGATCATGGCAACTGCAGTCTTCATTGCCTCGCCCCAAAAGGACTTAGGCAGCTTTGCATGAGAGAGCATACATCTAATTCTTTCAACAATTGTTCTGTTCATTCTCTCAGCCACTCCATTCTGCTGTGGAGTCTTAGGAACTGTCTTCTCTAACTTGATGCCATGTTCCCTGCAGTACTTCTCAAAAGGACCCCTGTATTCACCACCATTATCTGCTCGAACACATTTAAGCTTTCTACCAGTTTCTCTTTCAACTCTGGCATGGAAATCCTTAAAGACATCAAGCACCTGATCTTTGGATTTCAAACAAATAGCCCAAATCTTCCTGGAGTGATCATCAATAAAACTAACAAAGTACAATGCACCTCCAAGAGACTTATCAATCATTGAGCAAACATCAGTATGAACTAAATCAAGAACATGTGATCTTCTATGTGGAGGTAATCTTTGAAATGCAACTCTATGTTGTTTACCAACTAAACAATGAGTACATGTGTTCAAGTTCATACCTTTTAAAGGAAGGTAATTCTTCTTGGCAAGGATTCCAAGGCCTTTCTCACTCAAATGTCCAAGCCGCTTATGCCATAAATCAGTAGAGCAATCTTCAATTGCATTTACCTCCCCTTTGATCACCTTGGCTTGTGACATGTAGAGACCCATCTTCTTCCCTTTAGCAACAATTAGGGAATTTTTGGAGAGCTTCCATTTACCATCTCCAAAGTAACTGTGATAGCCTTCTTCATCAAGAGTACCAGTAGAGATCAAATGTAGGCGCATATCAGGCACATGCCTAACATCTTTGAGTAGCAACTTGCACCCAGTATTGGTTTCCAACCAAATATCTCCAATGCCCACAACACTAGCCATCCCTTGATTTCCCATCCTAACTTGACCAAAGTCACCAGTAGTGTAGGATGTGTAAAAATCACGTCGGGGTGTAACATGGTAAGAAGCTGCTGAATCTGCAACCCAGGTGGTATCTTGACATGCAAGATTAACACAGCCATCATCACACACAATGGCAACATCACCATCAGATACAACTGCAGCTGTACCATTCTCTTCATTCTTGTCTTCATCTCTACCCTTTTTATCTCTTTTATACTTTCTGCAATCTTTTTGCATATGCCCAGGCTTGTCACAATAATAACACTTAAAACCCTTCCTTGACTGAGATCTTCCTCTTGGCTTCCATTTGCCTTTTCTATTGCTGGATTCTCCATCTTGCTTGCTGTGAGAGAACCTGCTTTGACTTCTCCCTCGACTTTCTGTAACAAGTGCATGAGACTCGGAAGTGCTTGTCCCTTTCCTCCTCTTCTCTTCATTGAGGATACAATCCTTCACTGTTTTCAAAGTGAGCTTTCCATTCGGAGTAGAATTGCTAAGTGACACTACCAAGGTCTCCCAACTATCCGGCAATGAACTCAATAGGATTAATGCTTGCATTTCATCGGCTAACTCAAGGTTCATCAATGACAACTGATTCAAGAACCCTTGGAATACATTTATATGCACCGAAGCATCTTCACCATCTCTATACTTCAAATTCACAAGGTCTCTAATTACAAAAACCTTGTTTTGTGCACTCTCCTTGGCAAATGTTTCTTCCAACATCTTCCACACTGTATAGCAGTCATGTTCTTGAGAAATATGATTAATGGACTTAGAAGATACCCATTTTCTAACATTAGCGGTAGCCTTTCTATTTAGTCCATTCCATTTTGCATCATCCATGTCATCAGGCTTTATTCCTTTACATTCAATCGGCAAAGCCAAATCATTGCAATATAAGTGATCCTCCATCATTGTTTTCCACAGAAAATAATTTGAGGAAGTGAGCTTTATCATGCCCGAATCTTCCTTTTCCATTTTAACTGCACAAGAACTCAATCTACACAACCAAATGCTCTGATACCACTTTGTTGGGAAAACTCGGGACAACTAACCGGATCAATTCAGCGGAATACAATTCACAATTCACAAGTCCCAATCCTTTTTCCCTCTTTGTGCAGTAAAAAAACAGATTCAAACAATGATCAAATATAATGCAAATAATCACACAAATTAACACCAAGATTTTTACGTGGAAAACCCGATGCGGGAAAAACCACGGGACCGGAGTCCACCTAAAAACTTCCACTATCACAAATAATGGGTTCACAACTGTTCTTCCTCAGATTCAACTAAGGGATACAACATATATATCATCAAGAACTACTTATTCTCGGATTACAACAAGATTAAAGGAGAATTATTTGAGAAAAACTCACAAAACTGACAGCCCCGTTTTCTGTCAAAACGGCCAGCTTCCACAACACCAATCTTCGATCCAACCGTCCAGAATGAAGAGAAATGTGTCTAGAAGCTGCTGTCAAAATCTCAGCCCGATCCAACGGTGAACGAGCTGGAAATCGAAGAAAGAACACAGGCTGCTCTGCTGCCTCTTCTTCTCTTTTCTCTTGTTTTTCTCCCGTTTGTGCTACTGCCTCTACAGTGGCAGCTCCTCTATTAATTCAAAGAGACAGCCTTGCCTTGCTGTCTCTTACTAATTAATGTGGTGGTCCCACCATCACATGGTGCGGGACCACACACAAACAAATCTCCCCCTCACGCACCATGTGAGGAATTCGCCATACTGGCGATCAACATGTAAGCTTCAATTTAGGAGGCTCTGATAAGCTTGCTTCCCTTCTACAAAACTCAAACTTCTCTCTCGGTAGAGGTTTGGTCATCATATCTGACACGTTGTCATCAGTATGGATCTTCTCAACAACAAATGACTTCATCTCCATAGCATCTCGAATCCATTGATATCTAACTTCAATGTGCTTTGACCGAGAGTGAAAAGTAGGATGCTTACTGAGATGGATTGCACTTTGACTATCACAATGCAACACAAAGTTCTCTTGAACTAGGCCAAGTTCATGTAAGAACTTCTTCATCCATAACAACTCTTTGCCCCCTTCAGTAAGAGCAATATATTCAGCCTCTGTAGTGGATAATGCCACACATTTTTGCAACCTTGATTGCCATGAGACTGCTCCCCCTGCAAACTTCATCAAGTATCCTGATGTGGACTTTCTAGAATCAACATCACCAGCCATATCTGCATCTGTGTATCCATCCAACACAGGTTTATCATTACCAAAACATAAGCTGAAACTGGAAGTACCTTTGAGATACCTGAGTATCCATTTCACTGCTGACCAGTGTTCTTTACCAGGATTGGAGAGGAACCGACTAACCACACCAACTGCATGAGCTATATCCGGCCTTGTGCAAACCATGGCATACATCAAGCTACCAACTGCGGATGCATAAGGAACCTTTTCCATCTCATCTCTTTCTTCATCACTTGAAGGACACTGCTTAGAACTTAGTTTAAAGTGGCTTGCAAGTGGAGAACAAACTGGTTTGGAGTTGCTCATGTTGAATCTCTCAAGTACCTTTTGGACATATCTCTCCTGAGATAGCCAAAGTTTCTCCTTCTTCCTGTCACGTGTGATCTTCATGCCAAGAATCTGTTTTGCCGGTCCTAAGTCTTTCATTGCAAAAGACTTGTTTAACTCTTCCTTCAACATCTGAATCTTCTTAGCATCATGGCCAACAATCAACATATCATCCACATACAACAGGAGAATAATAAAGTTTCCATCTGGAAACCTTTTCATAAATACACAATGATCAGAAGTGGTCCTGTCATAACCATGATCCACCATGAAAGAATCAAACTTCTTGTACCATTGTCTTGGAGCTTGCTTTAACCCATATAAGCTCTTTTTCAACTTGCAAACTAGCTGCTCTTTACCTTTTGCTTCAAACCCTTCAGGTTGTTCCATGTAGATCTCCTCATCTAAATCACCATGGAGAAAGGCAGTTTTCACATCAAGTTGCTCAACTTCAAGGTTCAAACTAGCAGCTAAGCCAAGCACAACTCGGATTGAAGACATCTTGACCACTGGTGAAAAGATTTCTTCAAAATCAATACCCTTCTTCTGACCGAAACCTTTCACAACCAATCTTGCCTTATACCTTGGCTGTGAGCAATGTTCATCAATCTTCAACCTGAACACCCATTTGTTCTTGAGTGCTCTCTTACCTTTAGGAAGCTTCACTAAATCAAATGTATGGTTTTCATGCAAGGATTTCATCTCTTCTTGCATTGCTTTCAACCACTCACTTTTCTTCTCATGTGACATAGCTTCATCAAAGCATTCTGGCTCTCCCCCGTCAGTAACCAATACATACTCATGAGGAGAGTATCTGGTGGAAGGTTGGCGAGGTCTAGTTGACCTTCTCAATTGTGGCTCATCTGGAGCTTCCTGCATAACCTGTTCAGGAATAACATCAATATCATCATTAGCTGATTCAGGATCACCAACTAATGGCTCATTAAGAAAACCATCATTTTCATCATTTTGCAAGTCTCCCCCATGATTAGCATGCATCAAAGGTAACTGTGGAGTAGGTGCTGGATTTGAATTAGATGGAATAAAAGTAGTAGACTCTGTTTTCTCCTTCAGTTCAAAGTCTTCAATGGTTTGATCTTCAAAGAAGATAACATCTCTGCTTCTCACAATTTTCTTCTCCTTTGGATCCCATAACCTATAACCAAACTCATCATCTTCAGAGCCCAAGAAAATACACTGCTTTGTCTTGCTGTCAAGCTTAGACCTTTCATCCCTTGGAACATGTACAAATGCTCTGCATCCAAACACTCTCAAGTGTGCATAGGAAACATCCTTTCCTTTCCAAACTCTATCTGGAACATCAAACTCAAGAGGAACTGATGGAGAAAGGTTGATCATGGCAACTGCAGTCTTCATTGCCTCGCCCCAAAAGGACTTAGGCAGCTTTGCATGAGAGAGCATACATCTAATTCTTTCAACAATTGTTCTGTTCATTCTCTCAGCCACTCCATTCTGCTGTGGAGTCTTAGGAACTGTCTTCTCTAACTTGATGCCATGTTCCCTGCAGTACTTCTCAAAAGGACCCCTGTATTCACCACCATTATCTGCTCGAACACATTTAAGCTTTCTACCAGTTTCTCTTTCAACTCTGGCATGGAAATCCTTAAAGACATCAAGCACCTGATCTTTGGATTTCAAACAAATAGCCCAAATCTTCCTGGAGTGATCATCAATAAAACTAACAAAGTACAATGCACCTCCAAGAGACTTATCAATCATTGAGCAAACATCAGTATGAACTAAATCAAGAACATGTGATCTTCTATGTGGAGGTAATCTTTGAAATGCAACTCTATGTTGTTTACCAACTAAACAATGAGTACATGTGTTCAAGTTCATACCTTTTAAAGGAAGGTAATTCTTCTTGGCAAGGATTCCAAGGCCTTTCTCACTCAAATGTCCAAGCCGCTTATGCCATAAATCAGTAGAGCAATCTTCAATTGCATTTACCTCCCCTTTGATCACCTTGGCTTGTGACATGTAGAGACCCATCTTCTTCCCTTTAGCAACAATTAGGGAATTTTTGGAGAGCTTCCATTTACCATCTCCAAAGTAACTGTGATAGCCTTCTTCATCAAGAGTACCAGTAGAGATCAAATGTAGGCGCATATCAGGCACATGCCTAACATCTTTGAGTAGCAACTTGCACCCAGTATTGGTTTCCAACCAAATATCTCCAATGCCCACAACACTAGCCATCCCTTGATTTCCCATCCTAACTTGACCAAAGTCACCAGTAGTGTAGGATGTGTAAAAATCACGTCGGGGTGTAACATGGTAAGAAGCTGCTGAATCTGCAACCCAGGTGGTATCTTGACATGCAAGATTAACACAGCCATCATCACACACAATGGCAACATCACCATCAGATACAACTGCAGCTGTACCATTCTCTTCATTCTTGTCTTCATCTCTACCCTTTTTATCTCTTTTATACTTTCTGCAATCTTTTTGCATATGCCCAGGCTTGTCACAATAATAACACTTAAAACCCTTCCTTGACTGAGATCTTCCTCTTGGCTTCCATTTGCCTTTTCTATTGCTGGATTCTCCATCTTGCTTGCTGTGAGAGAACCTGCTTTGACTTCTCCCTCGACTTTCTGTAACAAGTGCATGAGACTCGGAAGTGCTTGTCCCTTTCCTCCTCTTCTCTTCATTGAGGATACAATCCTTCACTGTTTTCAAAGTGAGCTTTCCATTCGGAGTAGAATTGCTAAGTGACACTACCAAGGTCTCCCAACTATCCGGCAATGAACTCAATAGGATTAATGCTTGCATTTCATCGGCTAACTCAAGGTTCATCAATGACAACTGATTCAAGAACCCTTGGAATACATTTATATGCACCGAAGCATCTTCACCATCTCTATACTTCAAATTCACAAGGTCTCTAATTACAAAAACCTTGTTTTGTGCACTCTCCTTGGCAAATGTTTCTTCCAACATCTTCCACACTGTATAGCAGTCATGTTCTTGAGAAATATGATTAATGGACTTAGAAGATACCCATTTTCTAACATTAGCGGTAGCCTTTCTATTTAGTCCATTCCATTTTGCATCATCCATGTCATCAGGCTTTATTCCTTTACATTCAATCGGCAAAGCCAAATCATTGCAATATAAGTGATCCTCCATCATTGTTTTCCACAGAAAATAATTTGAGGAAGTGAGCTTTATCATGCCCGAATCTTCCTTTTCCATTTTAACTGCACAAGAACTCAATCTACACAACCAAATGCTCTGATACCACTTTGTTGGGAAAACTCGGGACAACTAACCGGATCAATTCAGCGGAATACAATTCACAATTCACAAGTCCCAATCCTTTTTCCCTCTTTGTGCAGTAAAAAAACAGATTCAAACAATGATCAAATATAATGCAAATAATCACACAAATTAACACCAAGATTTTTACGTGGAAAACCCGATGCGGGAAAAACCACGGGACCGGAGTCCACCTAAAAACTTCCACTATCACAAATAATGGGTTCACAACTGTTCTTCCTCAGATTCAACTAAGGGATACAACATATATATCATCAAGAACTACTTATTCTCGGATTACAACAAGATTAAAGGAGAATTATTTGAGAAAAACTCACAAAACTGACAGCCCCGTTTTCTGTCAAAACGGCCAGCTTCCACACCACCAATCTTCGATCCAACCGTCCAGAATGAAGAGAAATGTGTCTAGAAGCTTCTGTCAAAATCTCAGCCCGATCCAACGGTGAACGAGCTGGAAATCGAAGAAAGAACACAGGCTGCTCTGCTGCCTCTTCTTCTCTTTTCTCTTGTTTTTCTCCCGTTTGTGCTACTGCCTCTACAGTGGCAGCTCCTCTATTAATTCAAAGAGACAGCCTTGCCTTGCTGTCTCTTACTAATTAATGTGGTGGTCCCACCATCACATGGTGCGGGACCACACACAACATTTCAGAAGATCTAGCTCCTGCGCCAGCCTGCACTACTGATCTTCCACTATTCTCCACATCCTCCTCTTCCTGCACTGGTTGTGTCCTCACTCTAACCATATGCTGCTCATCATGACTAGTTACATCATTGTTTACTGATGGAGAACAAGGTTGATCATAACATCTTCCAATGCCACGACAAAATTGGGATGAATCTCCTCGAGGCTCCAGAGTCTGCACTTTCTCTGTTCTTGGTACAGTCTCAAATGCATCATGCTGAAAAGATCCTTCACCAGTGTTTTCCATGCCATTTTCCGCTTGTAGATGCAACTGAATTCTCTCTTCTCCTGGATCTTGTTCCATGCCCTGAACTCCCACTTGTATCCTTCTAGCTCCCCCTGCCATATTGCCAAGTACTGCATTGATTTGTTCCAACGATCGATCCACTGGTTCTGTCCGCAGTCTGCTCTCGAGTGCCCCTTCGGAAACTCTATCTTCTTGTGCTCTCATTCCGGTCATGCTTACTACGTCGTTTCCTGCTATTGCATGTGAAGAAATCCTCTCTTCCACTACTCCGGGTTCCACAACCTGAACTTCTCTTTGTGCCCTTCCAATTCCTCCTACCATTGTTGAAATTCCACAATCATTAACATTGATTGAACCTGCTGTGATTTTATGTCTTTTGTTGCCACCACACATAGCTTTCCAGGCTGCTTCTTGAACTTCTTTAGGCACCCCATGACAAATGGCAACATTATGCCCTTCCTCTCCTGATAAATGCCATTTGATCCTTGAAATGGAGGTTTTATTGGCAAATGTATGTGGACAAAACTTACACTTCATGCTACCATCAGTCCTATCTTCAATATAATTCCAAAATGGATCCTTTGATCTAACCATTTCAACCTATATAAAAAAAAGGTAGGTCAAAATAAAGAATAAAAATTAATGCAAGTTAGACCATATCCAGATGGATGAGAAACTACTTCTTCAGTGTTGTTACACTTATTTTGCTATTAAAATTGATAGTTAGTTTATTGCGCAATCATAGGAGGGAAAAAGACGACGATAATTCAGTTATACTTCTTACTTGTTGAGTATTTAAACATTTGCATAGCAGGGAAGTGCCACGGCCAGGATTTGAGGCATTTGGCGTAGCAGTTTGATTTTGCAATCCTCGAACTTGGAGGTTATCCATCTGTGACCTATATATAAATGAAGTGATCATATTATAAAACCTTTCCATAATTGGTAGTCTCTCTCAAGCAGTAAAAGTTAATGGTGTTAAAACACAACAGCTAGAAGTCAATCAGTACCTAGGCACGAAGTTCTCTTGTTGTACATTGTCTATGTTAGGAATTACAGCAGCTCGATCGACTTGTCCTTGATTAGAAAAATATTGACTCCTGAATCCAAAATCATTTGCAAACAATATGTTTAGCTTGTTGGGTTCATGTTAAAGCTATGATGTTTCTTTCCTGATTGAAAAACTAATTTTTTTTTATATAGAAAATACTAAACATGAAAAATTGGATACCGGGGAGCAGGAAAAGAAGGTCCAGGTTGAATGAAGCCACCATGTTCTGAAGTGGTTGCGTTCGGTGTCATATAGCCATGTCCCGGCTGTGGTTGATGAATATTGGAGTACTGATGCCTGAATAATATTCAAATAGTTAAACTTAGAACTGTTATTCTAACTTGGTTGATTTTCTAGTTCCATTATGTGCACAAAAAAAAAAGAGAGATAGAGAGCTCAGAAAGACTCGAAAGATCCTCGTCAATTTTGGTCAAGTTTATTGTTTTCATGATTAAAAAAGTGTATAATATATTCGAGGTTAATACCATTGATTCATTGGAGGTTGAGGTCCAGGTAGCATTGCAGGCACTTGATTGCTCATAATTGGTAACTGATAATTAGTCAATTGTTGGTCCCTAAATTAGCAACACTTGTTAGTAATTTCTTTATACATATGCATAATTCTTTGCTATTAATCCACTAAGTATTTGATATCATTTTAGCTTACCTCAAAGGATTGGCACATTGAGGATCAAATAAATTAGGATTAGGATTAGGCTGATACCTATATTCAAACATAATGAATTCACTGATAAGTACAACAACAAGAGGAAGAAGAAGAAGTTAAATAATGATTGAAAAACTTTTTTTTTTCAGAAAATACTAAACATGAAAAATTGGATACCAGGGAGCAGGAGAAGAAGGTCCAGATTGACTGAATTCACCATGTTGTGATGTGGTTGCGTTCGGTGTCATATAACCATGTCCCGTCTGAGGTTGATGAATAAAGGAAAAATGATGCCTACTTCAATGGACATTGTAGCAAATTGGAGTAAGCATGAGTACTCACCATGGTTTCAGGAAATGAAGTTGGAAACTGAGTTGTACTATCGTTGATCACATTGTTCCATCCAAACCTCCCTTGATCATTGCCTTGGTTGACTGGAACCTCCGATGCCAGCCTGCTTCCATGGAATAATAGGATAAACTGAAGAATAACTAAATTGCAAGCAATCATCTTCTGATAAAATATGCTTAAGAATGACGTACGAGAGAAGCTCAGACATATTGAATTTATCTTCTTCTGATTGAAAATCCAGCTGATCCCATGTCATGTTGTCAACCAACTCCATAGAAGATGGTTGGAACCCTTCCATCTGACCAGAAAAGATCAGAAAAGACAAAAAAAACTGAGGTCTAAAAAGAACAGAAAACACAGATCAGAAAAGAATATATATATGACTTTCTTGTTTGTTAAAGAAATTCGGATGAAAAATATGAAATATAAATGTTGTTGTTAATGATTTAATCCTTTGTCTTTGTAGCTAAATTATCATACTCAAATTCTTTATATGACACGAGATCCTAAAACTCTAGAATGATCCTAAAACTCTAGGATAACTGTTGAAGAAAGCGGGGAAAGGAAGGTAGAAGAGCAAAACGAATGCAAGATTATTTTTGTTAATTACAAAAATCAATTCCCTCTTATTTAACCCTTAATTAGTTACACATCATAAAACACACACAAAAATAATAAAAAGATTCAGGTAATTACCGATCAAGTTATTCATTGAATCGTTGTAAGAACAAAAAAGTTGAAAAATATTGAATAAAAATAAATGGCAGTCCCATTAATTGGAAAAGAAAAGGGTGAATCTAAAATAAGGAGTTAAAAACAGCAAAGAATCTTGAAAAGACGAAAACAATGAATTCAACGTTTAGGGTTAATTTAATCAGTATGAACACCACAGGGCATGGATTATAAAATCTGAGAAAAAGATCAATTTATTTATCAAAACATCTATTATTTTATTAGGTTACTTTTATGATAAATCAATGTAGTATTTTTTTATTTTTTGCATTTTCATCTTGGAGAACCTCAATAGGATGAAAATATAATATTAATCAAATTTTAAATTTTAATAATAATTCTGTTCTTTCTATCCCAAGAAATCGAGAATGCTAGTTTCATTCATCAAGATTCTAAATCCTATATACAGATAAACTCAAGAATGTGTCTTCTCTATCTCTTTTTATTTTTAATCTGTATTATATTTTTTTTTTAAATAATTTATTGCTAGTTAATGATATAAGATGATTTATAATAGTGAATAGATCTATTATTTTATTACGTTACTTTAATGATAAATCAATATAGTTATTTTTTTATTTTTTGGATTTTCATCTTGGAGAAACTCAATAGGATGAAAATATAATATTAATCAAACTTCAAATTATAATTATTTATCTATCGAGTTAAAAGAAAGGTATAAAAGGGACGAAGGATTATTTCAATATTAACTAATAAGAATATCCTTGTTGATTTAAAGGACTATTTTCATCAATCATATCAAAAATGATTGAAAGAATTGAATATTATTGAATATGAGCAAATTTAAGCTTACAATCAATTAGTATTCTTACAACGGAAGGATTACCAATTCCTAAACTTTACAAAGGGACGAAGGACATCCTTTGCATTAGGTTGCTCCCACTCCACTACTGTCTTCCACCATTCTTCTGGAATTGCTCGGATTACTTTAAGAGAAGGGGGAGGAGATGGCTGGCCATTTTCAAGCAACGGAAGATAAATTGGCATCCTCTTCAGCTTCTCACAATGCATTACACTAATAATTTCAAGAGAATTGCAAATCAGTTTTGCACTGCAAATGCTTTTCAGTTCTGGTAAAAAAGCCAATTTCAGAGTTTTTAACTTTGGGAGAATGACTTCCGTGATGGAATTGGAGGTGCTGCTTTCTTCATCTGTTGTTCCTATTATCTCCTCCATTTTGTAACAATCCTCAACACCAATCATTTCCAGGTTTACGAGGTTTGGCAGCAGCACAAGCGGGAACAGCTTCTTCATACTTTCACATCCACCACAATTAAACTGTTTAAGACGAGAAAACGTACCATTATATGGTGGAGCATAGCAGAACCAAGAAGATGAAACCAAGCTCTCCATGTCATAGCAATCTATAATGCTGATTTTCTCCAGTTTAGTTGCATTCTCTAATGACAGAACATCACATAATCTTCTTGCATCGATGCATGCACAAAACAGTCCTTGAATGCCATTTAAGAACATGACCTGAAAATCTCCATCTCCGTTGATACTCAAATAAACCAACCCAACTGTGTTACTTGGAAATCCTTCACTCCATGTCTCCCAATATATAAAATCCACCATTCCTACTAAAATTTTATATGTGCTTAATGATTGGATCCCATCCCGAGATCTGAGATACTCCATGAAGTCAGAGAAACCTTCGAAATGGCATTCCAAACTTTCCAAATTTCTCAAGGATCCTACTTCCTTTCCTTTAACTGTTATCGGATCATAACATTGCTCAATAAACTCTTCTTCTAGTACAAAGACTTGCAGGTGAGAGAGTTTTGGTAATATCCCACTAGGAAACTCCTTTTCACCACATCCATTCATTCTAAGATACCTCAGGTTGGTTAGGCATTCCATTCCTTGCGGCATCTTTTCAAGTCGAGTTTGAGAGAGATCCAACCTCTTCAGTGCCCTGAGCTTCTTTAATGATGGAACATATCTTAAGTTGCCACACTTACGGAGCAATAACGCAGTGAGACTCACCAAATCAGAGATAGAGTCTGGCAATTTTTCAATACCTGTGCGAGACAGATCGAGGACCATGAGCCCATTCAATTGCTTGAAAAATGAATCCGCAACAAATCTCAACCCTCTGTTATCACATAGAAATAGAGTAGATAGATTTGGACACATTGGTGAATGGCTGGAAGGAATTTCTTCGATCTCGTTTTGCATTAATGAAACCATCGTCAGATTCTCCGTCCACTCCTCTGCATCTGGCAACTCTTTTAATTGTGCACCTGCTTTGACCATGCCTTGAGAGTTCTCTAGCAGTATTTGGATGGCCATGTCTCTAATCAAGTCATGCATCTTGACACGTCTATGACTACCCATCATTTGAGCACTTTCCAATAGGCAGACATATTCAAGTCTATTAAGCATCGTGTGGCCCTCGTCAAATGCATATTTCCTGATTCCTTTAATTATTCCGACATCGATCAAATAACATATCAACTCCTCCCTTTCAATCCTATGATCTTCAGGAAATAATGCACAGTACAAGAGACATTGTTGTAGTGCTAAATCACCTAGCCGGTCATAACTAAGCCTCAATAACTTGAATACCTTCTCATCCATGTCCCTAAATTCTGATTCTTTCAATTTCTTCAATGTATTCCTCCACTCATGTAGATCATCCACTCCCCTCAAGCTTCCTGCCACTGCAATAATTCCCAGTGGCAAACCAGCACATTCCCTTGCAACAACTTCGGCAATTTCTTCCACTTCTAGTGAAAGTGCTACATCACGTCCAAGTTTCTCCATGAACAAAGTCCAAGCTTCTTCCTTAGAAAGTGGCTTCACTTTGATTTTGTGCTGGCAAGCCATCCCATGACAAATCATTTCTGATCGAGTTGTCATAATCAGCTTGCATCCTTCCAACTTCTCAGGAATTCCCACTTCGTGTAGCTCAAAATTGCTCCACAAATCATCTAGAATGAGAATCCATTTTTGTTTCTTTTTTAGTTCTTCTGACAATTTGGCAGGTCTGAGCTGAACATCATCTTCTCTTGAAAGGTCTAGATCAAGATGTTTAGCAATAAGATTCTGCAATCTATTAATGCTGAAATCTTGAGATACGGTCACCCACCAAACATGATCACAAATATCTTTTCTTTGTAGAAGTTCATTATAAATATGTTGTATTATTGTTGTTTTACCAACTCCCCCCATCCCATAAATACCCATGCTTAAGACTTCCCCATCCATTAACAAAGACCATATCACCTTCGTATTCTCTTCGAATGCTTGACCCACTGGCTTTGTAGAGCTAGTAGGTAATGGAACTCCTCTAGTCTTGTTGTATTTCTGACTTTCAGAAGATCTATCTCCAGCACCAACCTGCACTGATCTTCGACTATTCTCCACTTGTTCTGTCCTCGGTCTGCTCTTGAGTGCCCCTTCGGAAACTCCATCTTCTTGTGCTCTCATTCCGGTCATGCTTACTACGTCGTTTCCTGCTATTGCATGTGAAGTAATCCTCTCTTCCCCTACTTCGGGTTGAACTTCTCTTTGTACCCTTCCGATACCTCCTCCCATTGTTGAAATTCCACAATCATTAACATTGACTGAACTTTCTGTGCTTTTATGTCTTTTGTTGGTGCCACAGATAGCTAGAAAGGCTGCTTCTTGAACTTCTGTAGTCACCCCAGGACAAATGGCAACATTATGCCCCCTCTCTCTTGATAAATGCCATTTGATCCTTGAAATGGAGGTTTTATTGGCAAATGTATGTGGACAAAATTTACACTTCATGCTACCATCAGCCCTATCTTCAATATAATTCCAAAATGGATCATTTGATCCAACCATTTCAACCTATAGAAAAAAAAAAGTAGGTCAAAATAAAGAATAAAAATCGATGGAAGTTACACAATATCCGGATGGATGAGAAACTACTTCTTCAGTGTTGTTACCCTTATTTTGCTATTAAAATTGATAGTTAGTTTATTGCACAATCATAAGGGGGAAACGAAGACGATAATTCAGTTATACTTCTTACTTGTTGAGTATTTAAACCCCTAATTTGACTTTGCACGGAAGTGTCAAGGCCAGGATTTGAGGCATTTGGCATAGCAGTTTGATTTTGCAATCCTCGGACTTGGAGGTTATCCATCTGTGACCTATATATAAATGAAGTGATCATATTATAAAACCATTCCATAATTGGTAGTCTCTCTTAAGCACTAAAAATCAATGGTGTATCTAATTATAAAAAAGGTATTAATACCGTGTTAAAACACAACAACTAGAAGTCAATCATTACCTAAGCACGAAGTTCTCTTGTTGCATATTGTCTATGTTAGGAATAACAGCAGCTTGATGTACTTGTCCTTCATTAGAAAAAGTTTGAATCCTGAATCCAAAATCATTCGTAAACAAACTTACGATTATCTTGCTGGGTTCATGTTCAAGCTATGATGTTACTTTCCTGGTTGAAAAACTAATTTTTTTTTACAGAAAATACTAAAAATGAAAAATTGGATACCAGGGAGGAGGAAAAGAAGGTCCATGTTGATTGAAGCCACCATGTTGTGAAGTGGATGTGTTCGGTGTCATATAGTCATGTCCCGGCTGAGGTTGATGAATAGAGTTCTGATGCCTGAAAAATATTCAAATAGTTAAATCACTTGGTTGATTTTCTAGTGAGACAGAGAGCTCAATTTTGGTCAAGTTTATTGTTTTCATGATTAAAAAAGTGTATATTTGAGGTTAATACCATTGATTCATCGCAGGCACTTGATTGCTCATAATTGGTAACTGATAATCAGTCGATTGTTGGTCCCTAAATTAGCAACATTTGTTAGTGATTTCTTTATACATATGCATAATTGTTAGCTATTAATCCACTAAGCATTTGATATCATTTTAGCTTACCTCAAAGGATTGACACATTGAGGATCAAATAAATTAGGATTAGGCTGATACCTATATTCAAACATAATGAATTCACTGATAAGTACAACAACAAGAGGAAGAAGAGGAAGAAGAAGAAGAAGTTAAATAATGATTGAAAAACTTTTTTTTTTTCAGAAAATACTATACATGAAAAATTGATCATTGCATGATATGGAGCCTTGGTTGACTGGAACCTCCGGTGGCGGCCTGCTTCCATGGAATAATAGGATAAACTGAAGTAACTAAATTGCAAGCAATCATCTTCTGATAAAATATGCTTAAGAATGACGTACGAGAGAAATAGTGATTCAAGATCGAACTCTGTCAAGTCATCCATAGAAGATGGTGGGAACCTTTCCATCTGACCACAAGTACAAGATGATTAGTACATACTGAGGTGAAAAAAGAACAGAGAGCACATAGCAAATTATATATATATATATATGAGTGGATTACTGGGTACACACGTTACGTAAGTCAAAATAAAAGAAAAACAAATAAATGGTGAAAAGCATATTTTAATGGCAGTCCCATTAATTGGAAAAGAAAAGGGTGAATCTAAAATAAGGAGTTAAAAACACTACTTTACCTACCCAATTATGAAGCTAGAAGAAGATGCCTAGAAAATGTAAACACATGAATATGAGAAACAATAATATACTTTTCTTTTTAAAATATTTTTTATTTAAAATAATTAAAACAATATTTTTTTTATTTTTTAAAATTTATTTTTAATAAAAAAATAATAATTTAAAAGGAAAATAATTCAAAGTTTTTGAAAAGCATGTGCTCTAACAATAACAGATTAATAGCATGTGATTAAAGGTTTTCAGCCGATGCCATTACATGCAGTCAAAGACTCAATCCTTACTTTTAATAAACAAAACCTACACTCAATAATATGTCCTAGTTTTTTTAGGGGATTAATTTTTTAAAAATATAAAAATAAAATGTTAAGAGTGAAGAAAGTTTGTTGGCGATATTATTAAACCTGGTTAGGGGAGTTGATATTAAAATCTTTTAATCTAATTTTTTATTTAATTTAAGTTTTTAATTAAATTGTATAGAAATTAACTCAATTTAAATCAATTAATATCTAAATACAACTTAGAAAACTAGTAAAGCATGGCTTAGTTTTTTTAAAAAAACTTCTAGACAACAACTTTTTTTTAAAAAAAAAATATTGAAACAATGACAAATTTGATCGCTCCCAGTCCCTCGCGACCTGGGTCATGGATTCTATTGGGTTTAGTAATTTTTTTAAGTTTTTTTTTAATTTAATTATATGATAAAAATAAATGCTCATAAAATTAAGTATCATCCCTAAAATAAATATTTATTTAAGATTTTGATAACCCTATAGAAAGCAAACAAAAATAAATCATTTAGTCTATTTCCAAACCAATCTAATATTGAAGGACAAAATTAAAAAAAAATCAATTAAAAAATTAAAAGACCAGAAAAAAAAACATATTCGATCAATTGATAAACCTGTCAAACTCGTGAATCAGGTAACTTGGGCTAGCACATCTAACCCATGAACAAGGTTATGGACTTAACTAGGATTATACTTTTTTAAAAAATTATTTTTATTTAATAATATGATAACAAAAATAGATACTTACTTGTAAAATTAAACACCAACCCAATATATATATATATATATATATATATATATATATATATATATGCTAATTCAACCCAAATATGAAATAGACAAAAAAATTATTTTTAAAAATGATAAAAAAAAGGAAAAAAAGGGAAAAAAACAGAAAAGACAAAACACTATAGATTACTATTGTAATCCATAATGAAATAAGTGTGGGTAAATAGTGATTCTCTTACACCTTTTAGTTTTTTTTTTAATTAATAAACAAAAAAATATCCCATCAAATCTGAAAACTAGTATAATTTGAGTTATTTTAACAAATTTATAAATTACATTAATCTTATAAAAAAATAGAATAAAAATTAATAAATTAAAGCTGAATTATAACCAGCCTATTATAAAATAAACAAAAACAAATTTTAAAAAACAAAACAAAAAAGGCAAAACACCTTGAATTACGTACTATTGTAATTTACAATGAAATAGGTGTGGATATATAGTAGTTCTCCCAAGTCTCTTAGCTTTTCTTTTAATGAAAATTAATAACCGTATAATATCTTTCTTGTGGATGCTCTATCGTTGCTAAATTAAAACATCTTTTTTTTTATCTACATCTATGTGAAACTTTTTTAAAATAAAAATATTTAAAAATAATATTAAAACAAAACATTGTTATTTTAATTTTTTTTTAATAAATACCATCATAATATGATGTGGTTTTCTTTTTCACTCAGGTTATTCAGTTAATATGTGAGTCAACCAGTAAACTAATCTTTGGAATACGTTTCTTAACTATTATAAAGCTTCCTATTTATTCTGAGTAATCAAAATATTTTTTTATTTTTAATATTAATATATTAAAAAATATTAATTTAATATTTTTTTAAAAATAATCAGATTTTTTAATAAACATAACTCTAAGTACAAAAACAAATTATGTTTCGATTGCGGGCATAAGCATAACAATCTTGACAGTACCGTTGTTGTTTGGACTTTGAGAATGATAAAACAAAAGAGTTAGAATAAATTTAAAATAAAAAATTAATTTTTTTAAAATGCTTTTAAAATACAAACACAAATTAATGATAAAATAGACTTTCATCACTTATCAAAACCCAGGAACGGAACGCAACAATCAGGCATTAGCTTCAAGCAACCAGAGGGAGCTTCACTGCAGTAGAAAACTTCAACATAGCTTGATTTGCTATCCAATCTGCACACCAGTTGGATAGCAATTTCTTTTCATAACATTTACCAGTGTAAATTTTTTTTACTTATTTTTAGTTTTAATATCAAATTCAGTCTTGAATATAATTTTAATATCAAATTTTACCTTCAAAATTTCACTTATTTTTAATCAATTAAATTGAACAAAATCACCTCTACATTGAATTGTTTTTTCTTCTTAGACCACAAGAGCTCCATAACAAGCTTATTGAAATAAATTATCAAATGAAATTAAAAACAAAAATGCTTTATAAAAAAAAAACAGAGAGACATCTACCTTATTTTCTCTATTGGTACATGGTAAGAGTCTGAGCATATTTATTTATTTATTTATTTTTATTTTTATTTTAATAATAGTCCTGTTATTTCTACCGTCAAGAAATCAAGAACGATTCTAAAGTCCATATTTAGAAAATTTCGGTTGATTGAAGCCATCATGTTGTGAAGTGGTTGCGTTCGGTGTCATATAGGCATGTCCCGGCTGAGGTTGATGAATAAAGGAATTATGATGCCTTGATGGAGTTTGAGGCCAATTTTATATAAAACTTAATGATAAAAAAATATCATAAAAAATGTCTAAATCTCCCAATTGTTGTCTATTTGTTTAACAGTAAACAATTTGAAGATGCTCGAGATCGATACACTAAACATAAAACTTTTTGTATAATACAAACACTTGCCAATTCAATGGACATTGTAGCAAATTGGAGTACTCACCATTGTTTCAGGAAATGAAGTTGGAAACTGAGTTGTTTGTTGAATACTATCGTTGATCAAATTGTTCTGTCCACCTTGATCATTGCATATGGAGCTTTGGTTGACTGGAACCTCCGGTGGCGGCCTGCTTCCATGGACAGTGACGACATTATATGTTTTTTGGGAATAATAGGATAAACTGAAGAATAACTAAAGTGCAAGCAATCATCTTCTGATAAAATATGCTTAAGAATGACGTACGAGAGAAGCTCAAGGTCGGGCAATAGTGATTGAAAATCGAGCTCATTCGATATCATGTTGAAATCCTCCTCTATAGAAGATGGTGGGAACCCTTCCATCTGACCAGAAAAGATCAGAAAAGAGAAAAAGAACAGAAAGCACAGATCAGAAAAGAATATATATATATATGACTTTCTTGTTTGTTAAAGAAATTCGGATGAAAAATATGAAATATAAATGTTGTTGTTAATGATTTAATCCTTTGTCTTTTAAGATAAATTATCATACTCAAATTCTTTTTATGATAGATAGAAAGATGCAGGATAACTGTTGAAGGTAGAAGAGCTGATTGTTTTGACGGGGTGAACAGAAACCTCTTTCAACTCCTCTTTATTCATAATTTGGGGAGCAAAACAAATGCAAGATTCATTGTTTACTGTTAAACAAACCTCTTTCAACTCCTATTTATTCTTTTTTAATTATTCTTATTTTGTTTATTGAAAGGTAATTACCGATCAAGTTAATTCATTGAATCATTGTAAGAAACAAAAGTCGAAAAATATTGAATAAAAATCAATGGCAGTCCCATTAATTGGAAAAGAAAAGGGTGAATCTAAAATAAGGAGTTAAAAACAGCAAAGAATCTTGAAAAGACGAAAACAATGAATTCAACGTTTGGGGTTAATTTAATCAGTATGAACACCACAGGGCATGGATTATAAAATCTGAGAAAAAGATCTATCTATTTATCATGGATTACTTTAAAGATTCAGACAAGATGAATGACAAATAATTTGCCTGGATTCAAGATGTTCTTCAAGTGCTGGTTTGCTTAAGCAGTGATCAGCCAAAAGAAAAGGAAGAGAAATCACAGATCAGAGACGAATGTATGGTTTAGAAAAATAATAAAGTTGCAGCATACATAAATCTAGTTCGCACTGATCATGAGATGTGGAAAGGAAAATAGGGAATTCTATAATGAGATGAGATGTGGAAGAGAATGTTACAGCCGCTAGCTCCCTTGCATACTATTATTTATTAGTAAGGTCGCCTCAATAATAATAATTAATTAACGTATTGTTTGATAGGAAGGAAGGAAGTGGCCAGGAAGCAACCCAAACATATTACATTATAAGATATAGAAAGTTAACGTGTGGACCCGCCCCATGTTGACACTTCGAAAAAGCTGCCAAGAAAATGTAAACACATGAATATGAGAAAGAATAGCATATTTCTGCATTGTGTGAAGTTTTTTTTAAAAAAATATTTTTAGTGATTTTTTATCGAAAGCATATCAAGCTAACAAAATCAAAGCAACCCCACCAATTCTCAAATATTCAGATTTTAAAAAACACATGGAAATAATAATTTAAGAAGAAACATGCTTTTCAAGTTGTGTCAAATGCAGAATGCTTTAATTCATACGAGGAAAATCTTGTTGATAATATAGTTTGGTACAGGGCACTGCCAGTTTGAAATGAGATTAATTTTTAAAGTATTTTTTATTTAAAAATATGTATAAATAATATTTTTTAAAAAATTTATTTTTGATATTAATACATTAAAATAATTTAAAAATATTAAAAAAATTAATTTAAAATAAAACAAATTTTAACTTTTTTTTGAAAAATACATTTACATTATAAAATAAAAAATGATCTTAGTATTTGCCTGGTGGCTTCTCTCGGGACACAAACGCTGCACTTCCTTAAATGAAAATATTTAAGTCGGTAGCTACATCAGGTTTTACCTCTGGCTGGACCTTATCGTCTTGATCCAGGAATTGATTGCAAAGAATCACTCAAGCACGTGTTTGGCTCGAAGATATAGTTGTAATTTTTTTTAAGATATAATATTTTTTAAGTGTAAATTATATTTTCAAAAGCTAAAAAAATATACTTTTAACCTAAAAAAACATAATTTACCTCTCACCCAAACACATATATCAACTTATATGACTGAGACATGGTGCAGTCAAACCTTGTTCTTTAAAAACTTTAAATTTTTTTGTTTTAAATTAAATTTATTTTAGTGTTTTTATATCGTTTGATATTGTGCTAATATTAAAAATAAATTTTAAATAAAAAATATTTTAAAAAATAATCATTACAGTAATATTTTACTGATTTTTAATTTTTATGGACTACGGTATATTTTCCTTTCCAATTTTTTTTAAAAAGAAGAAAAGTAAAATTCAAGACTTATATATGTTTAACAACATGGTGTACTACGGTTATACATGTATTTTGCTAATAAAAATATAAAAAATGATGTTTTTGTTACGAATCATGTTGTTGAAATAACTTAATCTTCTAATAAAGTTTGTTATTGAATATATATTCTCCAAATCCTGACTAAATTATTAGAAAGTAACATTATAACATTTTTAGGCCTGCTTAATTTATTTGGTTTAAGATAATTTTTTTTAATATAGTATAAGATATTTAATAACTTTTAAGTTATTTATTAAGTTAATTTAAATTAATTATTTTTATTAAAATAATGTTATTTCATTATTTTTTATTAATTTAGTCAGATATAAACTAGATTGGTTTAATTGAATCAATATTCAATTACAAATCCATTTTTATTTGAATCAGATATAAACTTGAATATATATTCACCAAATCAATATTTTATTTGGTACAATTACAAATCCATTTTTTTTTAAGGTAAATATTTAGAAATAAATGAATAAATAAATAAAAGCTACGTACCGATATTTAATTTAAGTAACCTCAAAGACTACTAATTTAGATTTTGATATTAAAGGGGTCTCTATCTCCACTCCCTGGCTAACTCTTTGCCTTCTGCTATCTGCCTAGTTGACGAGGCAAATTAAGACCAGCTCTTCAATCTTCACAAACTAACTTTTATATGTATTAAGTTAGATTAGTGTAATTAGATTTATAAAGTCTGCTTAATTAAGATGGAATATTTATGACTTTTATATGTATTAAGTTAATATAATTGTTTTGAGATAAACTTTTATTCATATTTCTATTTTTGGGGTATCGAGGAATAGAAGAAAATTTAGACAATATTTATTCATATTTCTATTTTTGGGGTATTAAGTTAGATTTGGGTGATTGTAGCCCCACTTTGGGGTATCGAGTCTCCACGGAGACAAATTAAGAGAATAGAAGAAAATATTAAATGATTTAATAGAGAATAAAATTTAATTTTAAATGCAAATTAAAATAAAACAAGGTGACTAATGGAGAAAGCACTACTGGAATTCTACAAACAGTAGAGCGTCGGGAAATCAAATGATTTTAAATGCACACCTTTGGTATTTTAATTATTATTTATTTCGTTTAATAACTCAATTGGAAGTTCAATTCCCAAAATTAAATCAACATAACACCAAATGTAACCCTTTTGAAAAATCATTCATCACTTTTAAATAACGCAAATGATTATTAAGAAAATTCAACAACAATTTACTCTTTTAATGATCAATACAGATAAATAAATGATCCAAAAATAATTAAATAATCAATCCATTTAATCGAAAAAACATGACTGAATCCATAAACTACATAAATCCCTTTTCTTTTCTTGTTTTTTTTTTCTTCTTCTTCTCTGGTGCAATTCCCACACGTCTCCTTTACGCCAAATGCCCCTCTTTTCAAATTAGGCAGCCCCCCTTTTTCTAAAGGAGGCAGCCCCACTTTTTCATCACGTCGCCATGGTCCCCGTGTCCCACACGTTTTTAAGTGCGTCCAGGCTGGTTCAAAGTGAATTTCACGACTCTGGGCCTTGACTTGTCTGCGAGAGCTTCAACTCTACATTGAAATGTTTTTTCTTAAACTGTGAGAGCTTCATAATAAGCTTATTGAAATAAATTATTATAATGAAATTAAAAACAAAAATGCTTAAAAAAAAACAGAGAGACGCCGTGTTTTCTCTATTGCTACATGGTAAAAGTCTGAGCATATTTATTTATTTATTTTTATTTTTATTTTAATAATATTACTGTTATATCTACCGCCTAGAAATTAAGAACGCTAGTTTCATTTAAAAGATTCTAAAGTTCATATTTAAATAAATTAGCAGAAAAAACAAAAACACAACAAATCATACCCAGAAAAGCAAAAGCCAGAAACAAGCAACCTCAATTCTTGCTCCACCTGGCTAAGAAATGCAGCATGCTCACTTGGAATTATACATCCTCCAAATTCCATGGCAAATAATTGGTTGGAATTGTTTCCTGAGGAGTCATTTCAAAATTTGAAAATAAAAACAGAAAATAGATCCAACAAATGATTTCAAATATCTTCTAAAAAAGAACAATGAAATATGTTTTTTAATTTACCCGTAAAGAAAGATATTAATGGAGAAAATTAAAAAAATCAATTTAAAAAATATATATTAAGTCAAAATCTAGACTTAAAATCTAACTCGTATCAGGTTACCAGTTGAATTGAATAATTGAATTCAAGACTGACAAGAGTTCAGAATAGTTCACAACAGAAAAAAAAAAAAAGAAAAAAAAAAAGATCCATATTGTGGCCCGTAGTAGTATTCCAGAGGAGAGGGTCAAATATGGCGGCTGGTTCAAAAAAAAAATAAAAAAAAAAATGATGTTTTTGTTATGGTTTACCACCTTACCGAACGACGTCTTAATTGACTGGGATTGTTGGAATAACTTAATCTTATGATAAAGTTTGTTTTTGAATATATATTCTCCAAATCCTTACTAAATTATCAAAAGTAACATTACAACATTTTTAAGTTGCATAATTTATTTTGTTTAAGATAATGTTTTTAATATAATTTCATAACTTATGAGTTATTTATTAAGTTAATTCAAATGAATTATTTTTATTAAAATAAATATCATTTCATTCTTTTTTTTAGTAATTTGATTAGATATGAACTAAGTTGGTTTAATTGATCGATTAAATTCCACCAAATCAATATCTTATTTAGTTTAATTACAAACCCAATCCAAGTTAAATTTTAAATTTTAAGTTTTTTAAAATAAACACGGTTTAACAATTATTTTTTTATTAATTATAACTAAAACTAATTAGTATTTCACATATTAAATGAATTGTAATTAAATGTAATACTCGTTGTTAAGAGGATTTATTGTCATGATTGATGTATTTGTTTTTTAAAAGAGATAAAGAATGAGAATAAGTTAAGATATTGTGTTATACATATCAAATTTTAAATTAAAAAAATAAAATTTAATATTTTTTTATTTATATAAAATATCCGAACCAACTGTATATATCTCTATTAATTTCTATAAATTCTATAAATTAACACCCAAATTAACCTACCGTGAACATCAATAAAATTTGAGGCTTGTTTTTTTAACCTTTATGGTAAGACTTGACACGTGTCCTCTAAACCCTCCTGTCCCTCTTCCGATCCTTGCTAAACCCTTGTTCTGGTCGTAATCATCCATTCGCGTAAACCTATGTCTTGACTTTGACCCCAATAAACCAACCCATAGAGTTGGTGGTAATGTAATTGATATTACTTTTTAAATATTTTTTAAATATTTTTAAATTATTTTGATATGATTGTATTAAAAATAACTTTTAAAAAATAAGAAATATATATTATTTTAATATATTTTTAAATAAAAAATAATTTAACTATATTTCCAAACATTTTATTAATAAATATATATTTTTTTAATGTGAGAATTATGTATCAGCTTACTTGTATGTAATAGATTAAAAAATGTATTTTTAATAATTTTAATGTGTTATTATTAAAAAATATTTAAAAACATTATATTAATATATTTTTATTTGAAAAATATTTTAAAAAAAACGTACGTAGAATTACTAAACACCCTTAAGCCAGTGGACAAAGACACAAACGACAAAATACAAAGGAAAAGGGATAGAAGCATATATTTGGGGATATGACAGAAGGGCATTGAGATCAAAGAGGATAAGTTTTCCAGTGATGGGATTGGATGGTGATGAAGGATTGTGTGGATAAGAGCATAGTGATTAATCCTTTACTAAAAAGTTCTTCAATGACCTAATTCTGTGGCCCAACAAAATTATCATTATCCAATAAACTATTTGATTAATTCTGTGTTGCTTAATCCCAGTTTGCTAGAGCGTTTTAAATGGGTACTTGTTAAATTTTTTTTATTTAAAATTAATTTTTTTATATTTATATACCATTTTGATGTGTTAATATAAAAATATATATTATTTTAATAAAAAAATATTTTTAAAAAATTGTTACACCACCTTCTTATGATAATTTTCTTTATCGATAAGTGAATCTGGTTAGATTTAGATGGCGTTTGGGAGTCCTTTTCAAAAACACTTTCAAAAAATTTGAAATTTTTTTTTATTTTGAGTTAATATATTTTGTAACCACGTTTACCCATCCAAACACGCTATTCAGCCCTCCGAGGATCACATGTTGCGAGACGAGCAACTCCAGGATAGTTTTCTGAAATAATAATAATAAAAAAGAGCTAAACACAAAAATCATCTGAGCAAAAAGCCAAGAAAAGTGGCCCATGCTGCGTCAAGTTTAAGAAATAAAATAGTTTTGATTGTTGACCGAGAAGAGGAGCACACGCTTACGCTTTTTATAAACAGAGAGGTGGCTGCCCCAATACATGCGGCCTGCCGACTCTTATTTGTATGGTCGTCTGTTTCTCCTTGTCCATTGCTTGTACTGTTCCTTGCTCTTGAATTTGTGATCAGTGAAATGGGTTGTGTGGTCCTCGATCATACCCTTATTACTAAAGAACCAAAACATAAATAATAAAAACAAATAAAAAATATTTTCAGGATTTTTCTACATGCAATTAATCATGACAACAATTAGAGTTTTTGGTCAATTTAACCTGTGAAGTTTCTTATATATATGCACACCTCTCTTTTAATTTGGAGCTAAAAATCAGAAGGCACTTCCTTAAGCCAAAGCCAACACCTGGTTTTGCGAGTTTATTCAAAATTGATTGTTTTTTTGCATATATACAATTAGTGGGTTCTCATAATATTTCCATCTTCTAAAACTATATTACTTTAATATACTATTAATTAGCTATGTTTCGATCTATTTCCTCATCCGAAGATTTCTATATATGAGAGTTTATATGAAGGGAGAAAGCTCCGCATCTTTGTAATGCATATATCCCAAATCCCCTTTTGTTTATTCTGATGAACAAAAGGGAGTTCTATAAGCAATCTCTCCTTGAGTGAATTATTCGTAAAAGAAAACAGAAGAAAAAGGCAATTCGTAAATCATTTGCCGACCATGGTAACATGCAAAGAGCATACAAAGTAGCTTTCAATAGAAAGCTGTTTGGACGAGAACGATGGACAGCTCAATAATACTTAATTAACTAACTATTGTATTGTTTCATAAGAAGGAAGTTGCTAGGAAGGAACCAACAACTTCACTTGCAAAAGATTATATCTAGACTATATGTACCGCAAGTTGCTTTTCAACAATAATTAATTATTGTATTTTGTCTGATCGATGTTATTCAAAGAAACATGAGCGTAACTCTAAAGTCTTTTATTCAAGAACCTAGCTAGAGCTTAGCTTCGAGAGCGGCAAGGACTACGCTAGGAATGATGCCTCTCACTCCTCCCCCGTCAATGCTAAGGGTTGTTGCAAAGTAAATAGGAAACTTCATCCATAGACAAATCTTTTCTGATCGGTTTGTAAGAATCAGCTTGCATCCCTTAACTTGGACAGGAACTCCCAGCTTTTGCATGCCAAATACTTTCCAGTTCAGGATAGTTTTCTGAAATAATAATAATAAAAAAGAGCTATAACACAAAAATCATCAGAGCAAAAAGCCAAGAACAATGGAAGGATTAACAATACTCAAACTTTACAAAGGGACGAAGGACATCCTTTGCATTAGGATGCTCCCACTCCACTACTGTCTCCCACCATTCTTTTGGACTTGCATCGATGTTTTGAAGAGAAGGGGGAGGAGATGGCTGGCCATTTTCAAGCAACGGAAGACAAATTGGCATCCTCTTCAGCTTCTCACAATCCTCTACAGTAATATCTTCAAGAGAATTGCAAATCAGTTTTGCACTGCAAATGCTTTTCAGTTCTGGTAATTCACACAATTCCAGAGTTATTAACTTCGGGAGAATGACTTCCGTGATGGGATTGGAGGTGCTGCTTTCTTCATCTGTTGTTCCTATTATCTCCTCCATTTTCTCACATTTACTAACAATAATCATTTCCAGGTTTACGAGGTTTGGCAGCAACACAAGTGGGAACAATTTCTTCATATTGTTACATCCATCACAACAAAACACTGTAAGACCAGAAAACATACCATTATATGATGGCAATCGTGGTGGTGCAGAGCAGAACCAAGAAGATGAAACCAAGCTCTCCATGTCATTGCAACCCGTAATGCTGATGCGCTCCAGTTCAGTTGCATTCTCTAATGACAAAACATCACATAAACTTCTTGCATCGATGCATTTACAAGCCAGTCCTTCAATGCCATTTAAGAACTTGACCTGAAAATCTCTATCTTCGTTGATACTCAAATTACCCAACGCAACTGTTTTACTTGGCAAATAATAATAACTTTCTTCCCAAATATCGCTACCCACCATTCCTACTAAAATTTTGCATGTGCTTAATGATTGGATCCCATCCCGAGATCTGAGATACTCCATGAAATCAGAGAGACCTTTGAAATGGCATTTCAAAGTTTCCAAATTTCTCAAGGATCCTACTTCCTTTCCTTTAACTGTTATCGGAGCATAACTGGTCATAAGCTCTTGTAGTACAAAGACTTGCAGGTGAGAGAGTTTTGGTAATATCCCACAAGGAAACTCCTTTTCACCACATCCATTCATTCTAAGATACCTCAGGTTGGTTAGGTATTCCATTCCTTGCGGCATCTTTTTAAGCGGAGTCCAAATGAGATCCAACCTCTTCAGTGCCCTGAGCTTCTCTAATGATGGAACATGACGTAACTTCCCACAATGTTTGAGCAATAATGCAGTGAGACTCACCAAATCAGAGATAGAGTCTGGCAATTTTTCAATATCTGTCCAGGACAGATCGAGGACCTTGAGCCCATGCAATTGCTTGAAAAATGAATCCGCAATAAATCCCGACATACGATTTTGACATAGCAATAGAGTTGATAGAAAGGGACACCTAGGTGAATGGCTGGAAGGAATTTCTTCGATCTTGTTTTTCATTAGTGAAACTCTCGTTAGATTCTCCGTCCACTCCTCTGCATCTGGCAACTTTTTTAACTGCGCACCTGCTTTAACCATGCCTTGAGAGTTCTCTAGCAGTATTTGGATAGCCATGTCCCTAATCAAGTCATGCATCTTGACATATCTTTCATCATCATAATCCATTTGAGCACTTTCCAATAGGCAAACATATTCAAATTTATTAAGCATCGTGTGGCCCTCATCAAATGCATCTCCCCTGCTCCTCATTCCTTTAATTATTCCCTCATCGATCAAATAACCTATCAACTCCTCCCTTGCAATCCATTTATCTTCGGGAAATAATGCACAGTACAAGAGACATTGTTGTAGTGCTAAATCACCTAACCGATCATAACTAAACTTCAATAACTTGAATACTTCATTGTCCCTAAATTTTGATTCTCTCAATTTGTTCAATGTATTTCTCCATTCATGTAGGTCATCCACTCCCCTCATGCTTCCTGCCACTGTAATAATTCCCAATAGCAAACCAGCACATTCCCTTGCAACAGTTTTTACAATTCCTTCATCACATCCAAGTTTCTCCATGAACAAAGTCCAAGCTTCTCCATTAGAAAGTGGCTTCACTTTGATTTTGTGCTGGCAAGCCATCCGATGACAAACTGTTTCTGATCGAGTTGTCATAATCAGCTTGCATCCTTCCAACTTTTCAGGAATTCCCACTTTATGTAGTTCAAAATTATTCCACAAATCATCTAAAATGAGAATTCATTTTTGTTTCTTTCTTAGTTCTTCTGACAATTTGACAGCTCTATGCAGTTCATCATTTTTTCTTGAAAGATCTATATCAAGACATTCAACAATAAGATTCTGCAATCTGTTAATGTTGAAATCTTGAGACACGGTCACCCACCAAACATGATCACAAATATCTGGTTTTTGTAGAAGCTCATTATGAACATGTTGCAGTATTGTGGATTTACCAACTCCCCCCATCCCATAAATGCCAATAGTTGAGACATCCCCATCCATTAACAAAGACAATATCACCTTCGTATTCTCTTCGAATGCTTGACCCACTGGCTTTGTAGAGCTAGTAGGTAATGGAACTCCTATAGTCTTGTTGTATTTCAAACTTTCAGAAGATCTAGCTCCAGCACCAACCTGCACTGATCTTCGACTATTCTCCACATCCTCCTCCACTGGTTCTGTCCTCTGTCTAACCCGATTAATTCTCTCTTCCCCGGCACCTTGTTCCAGCACCCCCTGAACTCCCGCTTGTATCCTTCCAGCACCCCCTGCCAAATTGCCAAGTACTGCATTGCTTTGTTCCAACGCTCGATCCGCTGGTTCTGTCCTCAGTCTGCTCTCGAGTGCCCCTTTGGAAACTCTATCGTCTTGTGCTCTCATTCCCGTCATGCTTACTTCATCGTTTCCTGCTATTGCTTGTGAAATTCCACAATCATTAACATTGACCGAACTTGCTGTGATTTTCTGTCTTTTGTTAGCAGCTAGAAAGGCTACTTCTTGAACTTCTTTAGTCACCCCACGACAAATGGCAACACCATGCCCTTCTTCTCCTGACAAATGCCATTTGATCCTTGAAATGGAAGTTTTAATGGCATATGTATGTGGAAAAAACTTACTGATAAAACAATGGAATAATAAAACAGTAGAGAAGGAATGTTGCAGCCAAAAACCCTTAAGGTCTGCGTGTATTGTATTAGGGTTTTATAATACCTAAATGTCCACAATTAATGCCATAATAAATGCCTAAATACATGCCTAAGACTATTCACATTCCATAATAGGATAATATTACAATCAGCTCATCCCATATTTAGATATTCCATAATACCCCCCCTCAAGTTGGAGCATGAAGGTCTCGGATGCCCAACTTGCGCAATAAAAATTCATATTGTTGCTTTCCCAAGGCTTTTGTGAATATATCGGCAAGTTGTAATGACGACGTAACGAATTTAGTCGTAATACTCCCAGCCACAATGGCATCACGTATAAAGTGACAGTCAACCTCAATATGCTTAGTGCGCTCGTGAAACACAGGATTCTGCGACATATGAAGGGCCGATTGACTATCACAATGAAGGGACATAGGAGTCGAATGAGACACGCCAAGACTTTCCAGTAAAGCTTTAAGCCAAGTCAACTCACATGTCGTCATGGCCATAGATCGGTATTCTGCTTCGGCGGAGGAGCGGGAGACAATGTGTTGTTTCTTGGTTTTCCAAGATACCGGTGAATTACCCAGAAAAACTATCCAGCCAGTAAGTGATCGTCGAGTAAGGGGGCAACCGGCCCAATCGACATCACACCACCCGTGTAGCCGCAGATCACTTTCACTACTAAGAAATACACCTTGACCCGGATTACCCTTAAGATACCGGACCACCCGCAAAGCAGCTTCCCAGTGTTCCTCCCGTGGGCATTGCATGAATTGGGATAGAATATGCACACTATAAGATAGTTCGGGTCGAGTGAAGCAAAGATAAATCAATCGTCCTACCAAGCGACGATATTTTTCCGGATCGGCTAATGCTGTACTAGTGGACAAAGCAAGTCGATGATTTTGTTCTAAAGGAACAGCTGCTGGTCGAGCCCCTAGTAACCCGGCCTCCGAAATAATGTCAAGTGCATATTTGCATTGACAAAGAACAAAACCAGCAGGATTGCGCGCCACTTCAATTCCCAAAAAATATTTTAGGCAGCCAAGATCTTTCATGTGAAAGCAAGCATTGAGATAATCTTTGAATGTCTGTATATCACCCGGATGATTGCCAGCGATGATAAGATCATCAACATACACAAGAACACTAAGTTGTACTTCCCCCTGCAGATATGTGAATAATGAGTAGTCGGAATAAGATTGCTGGAAACCATAGCTCGTCAAGGCGGTTGAGAGTTTAGCAAACCAGCACCGAGGAGCCTGTTTCAACCCATAAAGCGACTTTTGAAGTTTGCAAACTGCCCCAGTTGTCCCGACGCGAAAACCAGGCGGAAATTTCATGTAAACTTCCTCCTGAAGATCACCATGCAAAAATGCATTATGAACATCCATCTGATGTACTGCCCAATTCTTTTCGGCGGCCACAGCAAGAAATACCCGTACGGTAACCATTTTTGCGACAGGCGCAAAGGTTTCCGTGTAATCAAGGCCTTCAGTCTGATGATTGCCCAAAATGACTAGGCGAGCCTTCAATCGCTCAATAGTACCATCAGAATTATATTTGATCTTGTACACCCACTTGCATCCCAAAGCTTTCTTCCCAGCCGGTAGACTCTGAACAACCCAGGTCTCATTATTTTCGAGTGCGGAAATTTCACGCTGCATGGCATCTCTCCAACCTTTGTTTCTGACTGCCTCCGAATATGACACGGGTTCCCGCTTAGCTGTGATGACTGCAAGAAAATGTCTATGTCGCATAGAAAATTTGTCACAATTCACATAATGTGCTAAAGGATAGGGTGAACCTGAAGGATGCAGTGGGTCGAGTGGCGAGCGAGATGGACTCAGTTGAATGGTGTTGGTGACATAATCATGGAGTCGGACGGAGGGATACCGCTGGCGATGTCCTCTCCCCAATAGATTAACCTCTTCTTCTTCGAGATGAGGAGAAGTCGATGGGGCAATATTTGGAAGTGGCTCAGAAGATGAATGATCTAACTCCAGCATATCCTTGGGTATAAGATCGTGGGCCTCGTCAGAAGTGGTGAGAGCCATATCGGTAGTGAAAGGCCCAGCAGTAGTTTGAGCAAAAGGAAAAACATCTTCTGAGAACACAACATCCCAAGAGACAAAAAAAATCTTGTCTTTCCAAATCATACAGGCGCCATCCCTTCTTCCCATAGGGATAACCAACAAAAATACACCGACGACTTCTACTTGCCATTTTATCCCCCGTCTTCTCATGTGCATAACACAAAGACCCCAAAACGCGTAAGTGATTATAAGATGGTTCCACCCCATGTAAGACGCGATATGGTGTTTTTCCATCCAAGATCAAGGAAGGGGTCCTATTGATTAAGTACCCAGCAGTCAATACACACTCACCCCAAAATTTAATTGGAAGAGAACCTTGAAATCGCAGAGCGCGAGCTACATTCAAAATATGTTGATATTTTCTCTCCACACGCCCATTTTGTTGTGGATTGCTTGTACAAGAAGTCTGAAAAATAATTCCTTGATCAAAGAAATATGATTTCAAACATGTAAATTCTGTCCCGTTATCGCTTCGGAAAATTTTGACTTTCCGAGCAAATTGTCTCTCAACCATGGCAAAAAATCTTTTAAGCATACTAGATACCTCTTTCTTGTCAACAAGCAAATAAATCCATACAGCACGAGAGAAATCATCAACAATAGTTAAAAAATACGAAGCACCACATGAAGAAACTGTTCTATATGGTCCCCATAAATCACAATGAATCAGTTCAAAAATACCCAAGGTCTTATTTTCGCTAACAAAAAATTTATCTCTCCGCTGTTTTGCTCTTTGACAAACATCACAATTTTTATTCAAACTGTTTTCCTGGTTGCTAGAATTAACTTCGGGAACTAACTTTGTTATTCGTAGAGAAGGATGCCCCAGTCGCTGATGCTAGAGATCAAGAGACGCTTTATTACTGATCTTCATTGTATTAATCCGCAGTATCCCTTTAAAATAATAGAGTCCATCTCGTCTCTCACCCGCACCAATCAGCATCCTCGAAGTGTGGCCCTGTATAACACATAATTTTTTAGTGAATAGTACAAAACAATCATACTGATCAATTAATTGCGACACAGAAATTAAATTGCAAGTAAGTCCTGGCACATAAAGGACATTTTCAAGACACAAATCTCCATCAAGAACGGTTGTTCCCTCTTTGACCGCCAAAGCACTACTTCCATCTGGTAATCCAACGGGACACTGATCGATTATTTTTAAATCATTAAGTTCCTCAATTGACCCTGTCATGTGGTTAGAAGCCCCGGTGTCCAATATCCACACCGAACCAGTCACTGTCCCATACAAGTTTTTAAGCTTACCGGTCATTTTATCAGTTATCTCCTTCGGCTCTCCCAAGATGGCCTTTAATTTTGCCCACTGCTCGTCGCTCAAACCTGGGAACGACGAGCCTCCTCCTTCGGCTGCAATAGTGGCAGAACTGGACCCGATGGTGGTGAGAGCAGCGTTAGCACGGTGGGTTCCTCTGTGACCCCGGCCTCCTCCTCTACCACCGGAGTACCCTTTTCCACGGCCAACCTCTCTTCTCTCGTCTCCCCTGGGTCTGTCACCCCACCATTCAGGGTATCCCGTTAGGGCAAAACAATTGTCTTCTCCATGCCCTGATTTATGGCAGTACGAGCAAATCCCCTTCTCTTGCCCGTCGGTTCGAGTCATGGAACCCTGCTGTCGTCCGTCGGTTCGGGTGCGAGCAACAAAAGCCACAAATTCTCCTTGTTCTTCTCTGCCTCGAGTCATCCCCTTCACCTGTTCTTCTTGAGTGAGGATAGAGTATACCTTGTGCAACCCCGGTAATGGGTCTTATGCCAAGATGTTAGATCGGGTTGTCCCGAACCGCTGCTCATCGAGACCCATAAGAAACAGGTGCACCTTCTCTTCCTCTCTTCTCTTTTCCAATTCTGAACCCAGATTGCATGTGCACTTTCCACACTTGCACGCCGGCAATTGCTCAAAATTGCCCAGCTCATCCCATAATTTTTTCAATTTCCCATAGTAATCCATGATAGTCATTCCTTTCTGTTTGCAATCAGCCAATTGGGACCTTAATTGTTGAATCCGAGGTCCATTGGTGATGCTGAATCGGTCTTTGATGTCCAACCACAAATCCCGTGCAATCTCTACATGAGATATGGTTGATCGGAGTGTGGATTCGATAGTGTTTCGAATCCAGGACACCAACAATGAGTTGATGGTCCACCAGTCTTCCCAATCCTCTGATTCTTCACTGGGTTGTTCAATAGACCCGTTGATGAACCCGAATTTCTTTCAGGCTCTCAAGGTCGTTCGGAACGAACGTGCCCACTCTTCATAGTTGTCCCCCTTCAGTTGGACCTGAGTAATCGTAAACCCAGGATTATCAAGAGATGTAATATCGTATGGCGAAATCGTTTTTCGATTCTCACTAGATACACTCTTGCTCCCGGACATGGATTCTGCCATGTATTCTGCTTGATTGTGTGTCTTATTTCGATTGTTTTAAAGCTCTGATACCATGATAAAACAATGGAATAATAAAACAGTAGAGAAGGAATGTTGCAGCCAAAAACCCTTAAGGTCTGCGTGTATTGTATTAGGGTTTTATAATACCTAAATGTCCACAATTAATGCCATAATAAATGCCTAAATACATGCCTAAGACTATTCACATTCCATAATAGGATAATATTACAATCAGCTCATCCCATATTTAGATATTCCATAATACTTACACTTCATTCTACCATCATCAACCCCTTCTTCAACATAATTCCGAAATGAACCATATCCGACTTGTTGAGTATTTAAACCCCTAATTTGACTTTGCAGGGAAGTGTCAGGGCCAGGATTTGAGGCATTCGGCCTAGTAGTTTGATTTTGCAATCCTCTGAGTTTGAGGTTATCCATCTGTGACCTGTATAAAAATGAAGTGATCATATTATAAAACCAAAAATCAATGGTGTATCTAATTATCAAAAAGGTATTAATATTGTGTTAAAACACAACAGCTAGAAGTCAAGCAGTACCTAGTAGAGTTGCCAAAGTGCCGAGGCACGAAGTTCTCTTGTTGTATATTGTCTATGTTAGGAATTACAGCAGCTTGATTAGAAAAATATTGACTCCTGAATCCAAAATCATTTGCAAACAATATGTTTAGCTTGTTGGGTTCATGTTCAAGCTATGATGTTTCTTTCCTGATTGAAAAACTAATTTTTTTTTTATAGAAAATACTAAACATGAAAAATTGGATACCGGGGAGCAGGAAAAGAAGGTCCAGGTTGAATGAAGCCACCATGTTCTGAAGTGGTTGCGTTCGGTGTCATATAGCCATGTCCCGGCTGTGGTTGATGAACATTGGAGTACTGATGCCTGAATAATATTCAAATAGTTAAACTTAGAACTGTTATTCTAACTTGGTTGATTTTCTAGTTCCATTATGTGCACAAAAAAAGAGAGAGATAGAGAGCTCAGAAAGACTCGAAAGATCCTCGTCAATTTTGGTCAAGTTTATTGTTTTCATGATTAAAAAGTGTATATATATTCGAGGTTAAAACCATTGATTCATTGGAGGTTGAGGTCCAGGTAGCATCGCAGGCACTTGATTCCTCATTGGTAACTGATAATTAGTCAATTGTTGGTCCCTAAATTAGCAACACTTGTTAGTAATTTCTTTATACATATGCATAATTCTTTGCTATTAATCCACTAAGTATTTGATATCATTTTAGCTTACCTCAAAGGATTGGCACATTGAGGATCAAATAAATTAGGATTAGGCTGATGCGTATATTCAAACATAATGAATTCACTGATAAGTACAACAACAAGAGGAAGAAGAAGAAGAAGAAGTTAAATAATGATTGAAAAACTATTTTTTTTTTCAAAAAATACTGAACATGAAAAATTGGATACCAGGGAGCAGGAGAAGAAGGTCCAGCTTGATTGAATTCACCATGTTGTGATGTGGTTGCGTTCGGTGTCATATAACCATGTCCCGTCTAAGGTTGATGAATAAAGGAATAATGATGCCTAATTCAATGGACATTGTAGCAAATTGGAGTAAGCATGAGTACTCACCATGGTTTCAGGAAATGAAGTTGGAAACTGAGTTGTTTGTTGAATACTATCGTTGATCACATTCTTATGTCCACCTTGATCATTGCATAATATGGAGCCTTGGTTGACTGGAACCTCCGGTGGCGGCCTGCTTCCATGGAATAATATATAGGATAAACTGAAGAATAACTAAATTGCAAGCAATCATCTTCTGATAAAATATGCTTAAGAATGACGTACGAGAGAAGCTCAGACATATTGAATGGTTCTTCTGATTGAAAATCTAGTGATTCAAGATCGAACTCTGTCAAGTCATCCATAGAAGATGGTGGGAACCCTTCCATCTGACCAAAAGTACAAGATGATTAGTACATACTGAGGTGAAAAAAGAACAGAAAGCACATAGCAAATTAATACACACACACACACACACACGAGTGGATAGCAAATTAATACACACACACACACACGAGTGGATTGCTGGGTACACACGTTACGTAAGTCAAAATAAAAGAAAAACAAATAAATGGTGAAAAGCATATTTTAATGGCAGTCCCATTAATTGGAAAAGAAAAGGGTGAATCTAAGAAAAGAAAAGCATATTTTTTTTAATTTTAATATTAATATATCAAAAAATATTAATTTAATATTTTTTTCAAAATAAACAGATTTTTAAATGCAATCAAACATAATTCTAAGTACAAAACAAATTATATTTTGATTGCGGGCATAACAATCTTGGCAGTACCGTTGCCGTTTTTTAGTTTACTAGAGAGAGGGCAGAAAGCCTTAAGAAAATAATCTCACATTCTCTGGAATGTCGATTCCACATTGAAGCAAATTAAAAGAATAAAAGCAAATATTAAATGATATAATAAAAGTGACTAATGAAAAAGGTGCTTAAATTCTACAAACAGCAGATGGATAGTCGTAATCCCTTGAACACATTTGATATTTTAATTATTCTTATTTTGTTTAATGAAAGGTAATTACCGATCAAGTTAATTCATTGAATCATTGTAAGAAAAAAAAAGTTGAAAAATATTGAATAAAAATGAATGGCAGTCCCATTAATTGGAAAAGAAAAGGAGTTAAAAACACTACTTTACCTACCCAATTATGAAGCTTAGAAGAAGATGCCTAGAAAATGTAAACACATAAATATGAGAAACAATAATATACTTTGCTTTTTAAAATATTTTTTATTTAAAATAATTAAATTTTTTTATTTTTTAAAATTTATTTTTAATAAAAAATAATAATTTAAAAAGAAAATAATTCAAATTTTTTTAAAAGCATGTGCTCTAACAATAACAGATTAAATATGTGATTAATAGCATGTGATTAAAGGTTTTCAGTCGATGCCATTACATGCAGTCAAAGACTCCATCCTTACTTTTAATAAACAAAACCTACACTCAATAATATGTCCTAGTTTTTTTGGCCAGTGTTTTTCCGTGGTTGGATTAATTTTTTTAAAATATAAAAATAAAATATTAAGAGTAAAGAAAGTTTGTTGGCGGTATTATTAAATCCGATCAGGAAAGTTAATATTAAAATCTTGTAATTTAATTTTTTATTTAATTTAAATTTTTAATTAAATTATATAGAAATTAACTCAATTTAAATCGATCAATATCCAAATACAACTTAGAAAACTAGTAAAACATAGCTTAGCTTTTAAAAAAACTTCTAGATAATAGCTTTTTTAAAAAAAAATATTGAAACAATGACAGATTTGATCGATCCCAGGTTTACAAACCTGGGTCATGGATTCTATTGGGTTTAGTAATTTTTTATAAGCTTTTTTTTTTATTTAATTATATGATAAAAATAAATGTTCATAAAATTGAGTATCATCCCTAAAATAAATATTTATTTAAGATTTTGATAACCCTATAGAAAGCAAATAGAAATAAATTATTTAGTCTATTTCCAAACCAATCTAATATTAAAAAATAAAATTAAAAAAAAATCAATTAAAAAAATTAGAAGACCAAAAACTAAAAAAGAAAAACATATTCAATCAATAAATACATACACCTGTCAAACTTGTGAATCAAGCATGTATTGGCTGTAAATTGTGGCCCTCCGAGAAAAACAGAGAGCAACGTCGCACCTGTTTCAGAACATTTGTAGAAATGTGCCAAAGAACTCGAAGATCTCGAGATTCCTCCGTGGGAAAAGCCAAGAACAAGTAATGGTTTTAGCCCCCTTGCCACAGACGTTCACCTCTTAGCCATAGAAGACCGCATAAGAGCCTTAATGAACGACCAAGATATGTTAGAGCGACGCATAACGTATCTAGAAGAACAACAAAACGACCCAATAGATAGAGGACTCACGGTTAAAGATGATAACCGAATCCGCATGTTAGAACAAAAAATCTACGAGTTAACCGAGATTTTAGCTAATAAAGCAAGTCCTAGTAGTATAGACACCACTAGTAAGGGCAAGGAAAAAACTCCTATACCGATACCTAAGGATGATGATGAAGAATAATTGCTTCTTTTGTCTAAGGAAGTTTAGGGACTTAAGCGAACCTTGTGTTCCCCCTAAATGACCTGGAAAGTTAGCAATTAACTATTCACCATCTGCTCTCACAATGAGCACTTCAGAAAATGCTGTTGCAATACCAGCATACTTGGTAACAATATGCAACAAACCAATAGTGATCACACTAATTGTTGTACAGTTACGTATCAACACGTGGCACCATATTGGACTCGCCCTAGTAAACACTGGCTGCTCAAAGAGCAAGATTTGCTCTTCCATAGTTCCGTCCCATTTGCAGAAACCAATGGCCCGTCCAATCCATGGCACTCAAGTAAGACGGCAGTACCACTACTAGTACATCGAGTCACGTATATTATAAATAATCACTGTCTACAGTCAATAGAGATGACAGCTTTCGATGTACCACTACGAGATCTATCCATGCATAATTTCGTAGCCATGATGCGCTCAGATGTACTCCATCATAACAATGCACAGCTGCTTCAGCGTATCTCTGGCAAATCTAAGTAAGAACTAAGAACAAGTTATTGAGAGGAGATGGAGCTATCAACAACTCAATCTTTGTTGCTTTCACAAATACTTAATTACAAGTAGAGAGAAGGGGGAGGTTATCTCTCTAGAATGCTAGTACTCTCTAATCGACCGTGTCTAGTAATGAGGCAGAGGTCTGCTTATATAGGCAGACCTGGCTTAGAGGCCAAGCATTCTTTGGGGGCAAGAAAGGGGGTTTCTTGCTTGGGAAGTTTGCTTAGGGACTAAGCCACCTGACACGTGTCCTAATTACTCAAGGTCGAAGTATCCTTTAGAAAAGATAACTTATAAGGATCGGGTACACTGCTGGGGCCCCTAGTCATCCGTACTCGAGAAGTTAGTCCGTTCTTTGGATACTAACGACAAAAGATAACTATTTACATTTTTTGTCTTTTGCTAAGGAGACTTGCTCTGGCGGGACACGTCTTGAGGGTTCCTTTGAGTTTTCGTATCTCCTCCTGGAGGGCTAAAACTTCATCTTCTTTGGAGGTAATCTGCTGGTTACTTTCGGTAAGCTGCTGTCGGTACGTTCTGCAACTTTTGCAGATGCTGCTGCTGGCTGGTGCTTCGGTTGGTGCCGGGGTATCGAACTCTGCTCTGACGGCTGGACTTACGTAGAAGGACGCTGTCTTGAAGGTCCTTAGTGCTGCTTCTTTTGCGTCTGCAAGGGAGGTGAATTTTCTGGTAACTGGCTGGATGCCTGGATTGTAGTTATGCTGGAGAACTTCTGCCCAACTTGGGTAGATGCCGGGCTTGTTGCCACTGGTGACAACATAAAACATCTTCTCCTGCGCTTCTTGCTGAAAAAGGAAAATTAAGGCCTGGATGGCGGCCTTGGTATGCATGACGTTTCTTGTTCTGGCGGCGAACCATAAATTGTCGACTAGGATTCGCTGTTCTTTGGTCGGCTGGATGTCTTCTGGCCACTCGTATTCTTCTCCGCATCCTTGGAGATCGAATAGGTCTACGTCTCCGATGGTGATCTTTGAGGTTGCTTGGAAGATTGGTATTGCTTCTTTGGTCTGGGGCGTCTGACGCGCTAATCTTGGCTGTGTTGGTCTCCTGTTTCCTCGTCGGGAGGATGAAGCTGATAGGAAGAAGATTCCTTGACTTGCCATTTCTTCTATCTCACTATCCCTCGGTGTTTCACTCTCAACCCTTGTTCTCACAATTTCTCTCGTGTTTCGCTCTTTTCTCCTTTTGATGTTAGGAGATTTCCCAATTCTCACTTGATCTCTCGTGTGTCTCTCAAACCACTTTCTTTTTCTAGTAGGGGGAAGATCGTTGAGGATCCTCTGACTATACTTTCTTCGGTAATGTGGGAGGTCGTTATGATCTATGGTGTTTTTGTTTTCTCGGTATCCTTGGTTTTCTTTGCTTGATTGCGTTGAGGTGGTTAATGAGGGGTGTTAAGGGTTCTCTTATATAGCGACTTAAAAGGTCTGCTGTTCCGTTCTCACCGCCTTGTACGTACTCTAAGTTTACGTGGAAGCCTTTAGTCTGGAGGTTAAAGGCGAACTTTAACCATCTTTTTATGGAGGTTCTTCCTCTTTCAAGGTTAGCTACCATATTTTGGTAGAATCTTACTATGGCCTCGCAATCTGTCCTTATCGTGATTTCTTCGCGACCAAGGATGAAGAGTTCGAACTTCTCTAAAGCTCTATTAATGGCTGATATCTCATAACTTAATGAGGTCATTCCTTTTTCTTTATGCTCTCCGCTGTCGTATCTGCACAACCTTTCTTCAGATTTAACAGAGAATTTATTGGGCTTAGCATAAAGGGCTGCTCCCCATCCGTCTTCAGATCCATCAGTTTCTATAACCAAATAATCTGTATCTAAAGGGAGTCTTAGGGCTGGTAATTCTTGTACCATAGATTTAATCCTTCTAATTGCTTCGATATCTGACCTATCGAATTTCCGCTGACCATTTTTCCCTGTCTTTTGATATATCTGTTTGAGATATAGGGCTAGATTTTTGAAGTATGGTCTTGCTTAATTTGCTAATCCACATAACTGTTGGATTTGCTTGATTGATTCTAGTTCATCTGGAAATTCTAGGATTTTTTGGGCGGCTGTAACTTGATTGTCCCATTTCCTATTTCTCCACCCAAAAATGCAATATTTCTTTTGCCTATCTCAATCTTTTTCCTTGAGATTATGATACCATTTGTCTTGAATACGTCTAGTATCTTCTTTACATGTTCTTCATGTTCTGAGTAAGTCTTTGAAAATACGAGTATATCGTCTATATATACTACCGTATATTTGGAATGAGGTTGCAATAATTTATCCATTCTCTCTTGGAATATTGCAGGGGCATTCTTTAGCCCAAATGGCATTGCTAGCCATTCGTAATGTCCAATTGGAGAGGGGCATACAAATGCTGTCCATTTAATACTATCAGGATCCATCTTGATCTGATAGTATCCACTCTTGCAATCGAACTTTGAGAACCATTGAGCTCCTTAGATTCGATTTAAAAGTTGATCCTTGCTAGGGATTAGATAACCATGGTTAATGGTATTGTCGTTTAATCTTTTATAATTTATCACCATTCTCGGCTTTTGCCTAACTTGTTCTGAGTGGTTATTTACGAAAAAGGCGGCACTTCTATGTGCGCTTTGGGTTCTTCTGATAACTCCTAATTGAAGTAATTCTTCAATTGGAGCCTCGAACCATTTCGACTCTTCGTTAGATGCTGAAATTGCTCTTGCATTAATTACTAAATCTGGATTAGCTGGATTTATTTTACACACTTTTGTGTAAATCCCAAAACTTTAGGGGTTTTTCTCCAATTATCTCAATTTTTTGAAGTTCTGCAATGATATCGTCTAGTTTAATAGAGGCGAAATCGCAATTTTCTAAATTTGCTAACTCATTTATAGCCGGGTCTTCTCTTTCGTTGTCTAGAAGATTTAGACTTAATTTTTGGATTTCTTCAAACATATCTAACTTTTCTTGTTGTATTTGTTTTTTACAACTGCCTTTTACTGTGCACTTGCACTGCGACCAATCTTTGTCTGGCAGTGCTAATTGTTTCTCGTTCATCCCACCTCGCTTCTGCAGTTGAAAGGTTTGGCGAAGGCTTTCAAAACTCTGATTATCACCTACGATTCTAGTAATGATACTTTGGGGGAAGATGGTAACGTAATCATTACTAACAAGCAGTTGTGCATTGTTATGATGGATGAGCGCATCATGGCTCCGAAATTATGCATGGATAGATCTCGTAGTGGTACATCGAAAGCTGTCATCTCTATTGACGGTAGACAGTGATTATTTATAATATACGTGACTCGATGTACATAATGGGTACTAGTAGCACTGTTATTAAACCCGGCCCGGCCCGGCCCGGCGGGTCGACCCGGAACCCAGTTGACCCGGTGGCTGGACCGGTCCGGGTTTAAGAAAAGACCGGTCGTGGCAACAGCCCGGCCAAACCCGGGCGACCCGGACGAGACCCGGTTTTTTTTTTTTCTTTCAAATGTGGGATTTGAAACCCATTGGTATATATACTCTATGTTCCCAAGAAAAAAATCATGTTTTTTCAATGTGGGATAAAAAACCTTTTGGTTTAAATACTTCAACTTAAAAGGATAACATAGTATCTTTTCAATGTGGGATTTGAAGCCCTTTTATATATATATATATACTCTATGTTCCCATGAAAAAAGTTATGTTTTTTCGATGTGGGATTTGAAACCCATTAGTATATATACTCTATGTTCCCAAGAAAAAAGTCATGTTTTTTCAATGTGGGATAAAAAACCTTTTGGTTTAAATACTTCAACTTAAAAGGATAACATAGTATCTTTTCATTGTGGGATTTGAAGCCTTTTCATATATATATATACTACATATTCCCATGAAAAAAGTTATGTTTTTTTGATGTGGGATTTGAAACGTATTAGTATATATACTCTATGTTCCCAAGAAAAAAATCATGTTTTTTCAATGTGGGATAAAAAACCTTTTGGTTTAAATACTTCAACTTAAAAGGATAACATAGTATCTTTTCAATGTGGGATTTGAAGCCCTTTCATATATCTACTCTATGTTCCCATGAAAAATGTTATGTTTTTTCAATGTGGGATTTGAAACCTATTAGTATATATACTCTATGTTTCCAAGGAAAAAGTTATGTTTTTTCAATGTGGGATAAAAAACTTTTTAAAATATTCTTTTAAACTTCATAATATGTATAATCTATATTTACATGGATTTTTTTATATGAAATATTAAAATTTTAATTTTTTTTTAATTTTCCCGGGTTAATCTGGGTTGACCCGAATTGACTCGGGTTGACCCATGAAACCCGGGACCCAGTCCCTTGGCCGGGTCAACCCCGGGCCGGGTTTAATAACTATGACTAGTAGTGGTACTGCCGTTTACTTGAGTGCCATGGATTGGACGGGCCATTGGTTTCTGCAAATGGGCCGGAACTATGGAAGAGCAAATCTTGCTCTTTGAGCAGCCAGTGTCTACTAGGGCGAGTCCAATATGGTGCCACGTGTTGATACGTAACTGTACAACAATTAGTGTGACCACTATTGGTTTGTTGCATGTTGTTACCAAGTCTGCTGGTATTGCAACAGCATTTTCTGAAGTGCTCATTGTGGGAGCAGATGGTGAATAGTTAATTGCTAACTTTCCAGGTCATTTAGGGGGAACACAAGGTTCGCTTAAGTCCCTAAACTTCCTTAGACAAAAGAAGCAATTATTCTTCATCATCATCCTCAGGTATCAGCATAGGATTTTTTTTTTTTTAGTTTAGTTTAACGTGGGTGTCCGGGCCAGCTTGCGCGCACCTCGACTAATCCCACGGGCCCTGAAGTTAACGACCATGTAAGCCTCCAATGGCCATCATATGAGCAACCACAGGGCTCGAACCTGAGACCACAGAGAGAGCAAACCTCTTGGTCCCAAGCTCTTACCACTGGGCCATCATAGAAGTTTTTTCCTTGCCCTTAGTAGTGGTGTCTATACTACTAGGACTTGCTTTATTAGCTAAAATCTCTGTTATCTCGTAGATTTTTTGTTCTAACATGCGGATTCGGTTATCATCTTTAACCGTGAGTCCTCTATCCATTGGGTCGTTTTGTTGTTCTTCTAGATACGTTATGCGTCGCTCTAACGTATCTTGGTCGTTCATTAAGGCTCTTATGCGGTCTTCTATGGCTAAGAGGTGAACGTCTGTGGCAAGGGGGCTAAAACCATTACTTGTTCTTGGCTTTTCCCACGGAAGAATCTCGAGATCTTCGAGTTCTTTGGCACATTTTCTACAAATGTTCTGGAAACAGGTGCGACATTGCGCTCTGTTTTTCTCGGAGGGCTACAATTTACAGCCAATACATGCTTTATTGTCTGGCCTGCGAACATAACCCAATCATGTTCGTGTTCCATTATGCGAACATGCTCTGAAATTGAGGGTTAGTTTTAAAGCTATAAGGGTTTCTTGGAGCATCTTGGTCGGGTTCTGATTCGTCAGAACTAGTTTCTTCTTCTTCTTCGAAGACTTCTCCTGCTAGATCCAGGAAGTCATCTGCCGTGATACTAACCACAGAGTATACTGACTCATCATCACCTATATTTTCATCGACTTTGATGAGGTCTTCGTTGAGACTTTCAACGAGCTGGGCTTCCATGCTCCATTGATGCTTAGCTTGTGGGCAATTTCTGGCCATATGTCCTGGTTTATTACAAGTGTAGCAGTTTAGCTTTGACTTGTAATTTCTTTCGGATTTGTATTTTCTAACATGTCTCTTGGGGTCTAAGAAAGGTTTGCGTTTTTCTGATTTTCTCAAACTGTAAGCTTTCTTTCTAGGCACGCGGAAAGTCTTTTCGCGTTTCTTACTTTTCCTAGCTCTTTTTCTTTCTTTGTAAGTTTCTGGCGAACCATATTGCTGGGGGGTGTAAATATTTTTACACCACTTATTACCCGTCTTTATGGTTTTCTGTATCTGTAACTCAGTACATTTCTTTTGTAGGCGCTGCATAATGAACCAACATCTGTATGGTATACCATCTACTTCGGAGTTTTCTTTTCCTCGTATAAAATCTTCAAATTGTTTGGAGATTTCTACTCCAAGTGCTCCGGGTAGTTTCATAAAAATTTTCTTTTTTATGAGGGGATCGTACAGAGCCTGTGCTTTGGTGGCTAACGTGTAATAATCCAATAGGAAAAATTATACGTAATACCAATCGTTTAACGTGAGTTGCTCTAAGTCACGCATAGCATTAGATTGGATAAAACGACTTCCCATGTTAGGGTCGTTTCCTGTCATGAGGTTACTTACCGTATTGACAAAATTATGGGGGTTTGTGCCCATATTAATCAATTCTTGAAATTTATCTGGAAATACTTGTTTGTAATTTTCCCATGTGAGCTTAGCTGTCTCTGTCAGCTGAGTCTCAAGGTACTTGTACATATCTTGGGCGTTATGATTAAATCCCTTTGAGACTAATCATTAACGACTTTGTTCTTCCAATTTTCTAGGATAGTATCCCAATGTTGGGGATCATGACTGCCTATTCTGAGGGCAGTGGAGTTTCCTGTAGGCATATCTGTAGGTCTACGGATACCTTTACTTCTATATTGAGGGGCATCTTCGTCGTAATCTACATATGGTCTTCGAGGTAGATTACCATGCTCATATCTTGAGCTTGAGGCTCGTGGTTCGTTATTTAGAGGAGTATTATACTTAACTTCTCCTCTATCCATCATTTCACAGTCTGTTTTTGTTCTTGTAGTCTCTGTACATGTCTGAGAAAGATTTTCTATTTCTTCAGCTATTTTGCACATTTCGTCTTCTGTTTCTTTATCTAAACAATCTATGGCTGGAAGCTGTGTTTCTATCCATTTGGATACCTTCCGTTCTTCATTGTATGAGGAAGGGGTTTTGTGGGAGGATGGCGCAGGTTCCGACTGCCTTGTCAGGGCTGCTAGCATCTGTTCTATTCTTTGAACGGATTTTTTCACTTGTCTAACTTCTTCCATTATGTGGGAATTTTGTGTTTTGAGATTATCTACTTGATTCTCAATTTTACCAATTTTGATTTTATAGAGATCTTCTCTTGTTTTAAAATCAACTGGTGTGGGGGGTCTTAGCCCTTCGTACATATCTTTGCCTTCTGCAAGAATTTTGTATTTATACACGCGTCTAATCTGGAGGTACTTCCTTCGAAACCACGCTCTTCGTGCTGTCTCGAAATCCCATTTATTCTTTATTCTTAAGAATAATATTGCTTCTCCACCGTACGTATCTTCGAAGAAATCTCCTTCTTCGATAAAGAATGGTGTCCCATCACTTGGGTGTTGGAGGAGCAATTGATATAAGTTTTCTATATCAAGACCTTTTATTTTTTCCCAATAATTTGGACAGCTAGCTTTGAATCCTATTAGAGCCTCCTCTGAGGGGCTAGCTTTAGTATTATTTGTTTCTATGCTGAAAACTCTACTCATTTCTTGTCTCGTCTTGTGAGACGTGAGAGACTACTTCGTCATTTTCTTCTGAAGGTAGGGTAATATTTCTATACCCTGAAAATCTTACTGTGAGATTATCATTATCAAAGGCATCACTAAAGTAATTTGCTTTAGTGGGGGCTCTTGCAATGGATTCTGTAACTACTAATTTTGCAAGATCCAAAGGTAATCCTTCGGATTCTCTGGAGTCTTTCTGGTATGGTTTAATAAAGGTGACTCCTTTGGAGAAGGCTTCTATAAGGCCATCTATTTGGACTTTGTAATTGATGGAGGTGTTTTGGGTGCACTTGCCCAACACATTTATACAAACTACTAGATTTGTTCCATCAAAACTGCCATATCCTTGAGTCACGATCGAAACTTTGATCTTGCTTAATTCTGCGGTGGAGACTAGCATATCAGGGGCTACATAAAATGGTCCGCGATTATTAGTCATATCGACTTCGATAAGGGCGATGATTCCTAACTTGAGATCATCAGTCCATCTGGTATCGTGGATAACTATTAAGGCATGGGCTCCATGTCCTTTTCTAGTTAACCCTTTCAGTCCAACTGCTATAAGTCCTAGATGTGTGTATACTTCTTTTCTTTCTAAGAGCTTATTAATTGTCTCATCGTGGATTAAGTCGAATGTTACTACTTTACCGTCTGGGCAAGCAGCTGAGAATTCCCTTTGTTTATTCAGAAAACTTGTCTGAGTGCTGAAAGCATTTTTCTGATATAGAACTTTTGGGGGTACTAGTGTTGACTAAGAATGACTCTAGAAGCAAAATAAAATCTCAGCAGAATCTAAGTTTGTTTACAGTTATTAGAGTTTGTTTCTTGTTGCTAGTCTAATGGCTATTTTTATTCCATGTAACAGAAAATCAGATATCCTGGGAGAATATCTTGCAATTCTATTTTTCCTTATTGTATAAATAATCATATTGAAATTCAATAAAGCAATGTGTTCTGCTGCAACTACAATATAAAGCTTTTGTTTTCTCTTCAATATATACAACAAATTGGTATCAGAGCCTGGTTTTCTTGAGGGACTTGTGAGATTGAGAGATCCTAAACACAACCTTCAAACACCTGTGAGATTGAGAGATCCTAAACACAACCTTCAAACACTTTTCATCTAAACACAACACAACCAATATGAACTCAGAAATGCCATTTACTGCAGTTGCACCTCCAGTATTTGATGGGATCAATTATCAAGTATGGGTTGTTAGAATGGAAGCCTATCTTGATGCTAATGATCTATGGGAAGCAGTTGAACAAGTATATGAAGTGCCAACTCTGTCAGACAATCCAACAGTTGCACAAATCAAAAATCACAGAGAGAAGAAGCAGAGAACATCGAAAGCAAAAGCAACTTTGTTTGCAGCAGTCTCACCCACCATTTTCTACAGAATAATGACTCTCAAAACAGCAAAGGAAATCTGGGATTTTCTGAAAGGAGAATACAAAGGAAATGAGAGAATCAAAGGGATGCAGGTGCTAAACTTAATCCGAGAGTTTGAGTTACAAAAGATGAAAGAATCAGAAACAATCAAGGAATATTCTAACAAACTTCTCAGCATTGTTAACAATGTAAGACTTCGTGGCACTGATTTTTCTGATTCTAGAATTGTTCAAAAAAATTCTAGTAACAATTCCAGAGAAGTTTGAGACAACAATCTCATCTTTAGAAAATTCTAAAAATCTGTCAAGCATTACCTTGGCAGAGTTGTTGAATGCACTACAAGCACAAGAGCAAAGGAGGCTGATGAGGCAAGAAAGAACTGTAGAGGGTGCATTCTTTATCAAATCTCAAAACTACCGTGATGGTAAGAACAGAAAAAAAAAAACAGAACAGCAAGTTTGGAGGCTCTGCATTCAACACCAAAAACAATAAAACCAGCAACATTCAAAGCTTTCCTCCCTACCCTCACTGCAAAAAAAACAATCATCCTCAGAATAAATGCTGGTGGAGTCCTAATGCACATTGTTTTAAGTGTGGTCAGTTAGGGCACATGGAAAATATATGCAAGATTCAACAACAACAAACTGAAGCCAAAGTTGCCGATGATCAACATCAGGAGGAGCATTTGTTTGTGGTTTCATGTTTAGCCACAAATAAATTCACAGAAAATTGGCTCATTGACAGCGGCTGTACAAATCACATGACTCATGATGGAAAGCTCTTCAAAGAGCTTGATAGAAATATTATTTCCAAAGTCAAGATTGGAAATGGAACTCACTTGAAAGTAGAAGGCAAAGGAACAGTAGCCATTGAAACACACTTAGGTTTTAAATTAATTTTAGATGTACTATATGTTCCTGAAATTAATCAAAACTTGTTAAGTGTTTCCCAGTTGCTGGAAAAAAGTTATAAAGTGTTGTTTGAAGATAAAAGTTGTGTGATTGAAGATGCTGAGGGCATAGAAGTCTTTAATATTCAGATGAAAGGCAAAAGTTTTGTGCTGGATTTTAAAGAAAAGCAGGCTGCTGTACACAAGGAAGTCAATAATTCATTACTTTGGCACAAGAGAATGGGGCATTATCGTTATGAAGCATTATTTTTCATGGAAAAGAACAACATGGTGAAAGGATTGCCCAAATTAGAAAAAAGATCTTCCAACATGTGCTGCATGTCAATATGGAAAGCTGTTAAGACTTCCATTTCAACAAAGCAAAGCCTGGAGAGCTGCACAGAAGTTGCAACTAATTCACACAGATGTTGGAGGACCAATGAACACATCATCTCTAAATGGCAGTAAGTACTATGTTGACTTTATTGATGATTATTCCAGAATGTGTTGGATTTACTTTATGAAATTCAAAGCTGAAGTTGCCAACATATTTGGAAAGTTCAAAGCATGGATTGAAACTCAAAGCAACTGCAAAATTCAGGTAATCAGATCCGATAATGGAACTGAATACACTTCTGAAAAATTTAACTGATTTTGTGAAGATGCAGGCATTGAACACCAACTTACAGTACCATATTCTCCACAACAAAATGGTGTTGTGGAAAGAAAAAACAGAACAGTGATGGAGATGACGAGATGCTTGCTACATGATAAAGGACTGCCTAAGAAATTCTGGGCTGAGGCAGCTAATACATCAGTATTTTTGTTGAATAGACTGCCAACAAAAGCCCTGCAGACAAGGACTTCGTTTGAAGCCTGGTTTGGCTACAAACCAAAGCTAATTAATATGAAGATATTTGGTTGTTTATGTTTCTCTTATATTTCTCAAAATAAGAGAGACAAGCTGGACAAGAAGGCTGAAGCTGGGATTTTTATAGGCTACAGTGCTGTTGCAAAAGCCTACAGAATCTACATACCTCAAAGAAACAAAGTAATCATCAGCAGGGATGTTCAGTTTTTTGAATCTGACAGCTGGGATTGGAAAGATGAAAAGCAGATTGAAGATCAAAATCAGAAGAATGAAATAGATGATGTACCTGTGAGAGGAACCAGAATTCTTGCTGACATCTATCAAAGATGCAATGTTGCTGCAATAGAACCTGTAAATTATGAAGAAGCAACTGATCAGAAATGGTTAGATGCAATGAAGGAGGAGCTAAAGATGATTGAAAAGAATCAAACGTGGGAATTGGTGGACAGACCTCAACACAAAAAAGCCATAGGAGTCAAATGGATTTTCAAGACCAAATTGAATTCTAATGGTTCTGTGAATAAATACAAGGCAAGGCTGGTTGTCAAGGGATATACTCAGATGTTTGGGGTGGATTTTTCTGAAACATTCACTCCAGTTGCAAGGATGGATACAATAAGGATGTTGTTGGCACTTGCTGCACAAAAAGGCTGGACTTTACATCCATTAAAGGCTGGACTTTACATCAAATGGATGTAAAGTCAGCTTTTTTGAATGGTTACTTGGAGGAAGAAATCTTTGTTGAACAACCTGAAGGTTTTTCTGTTGCAGGACAAGAGAATCAGGTATATCAAATAAAAAAAGCCTTATACGGCTTAAAGCAGGCTCCAAGAAGCTGGTACAGCAGGATTGATGCTTACTTGCAAAACTTAGGCTTTATAAGAAGTCTAAGTGAATCTACTCTTTACGTAAAAGGAGCTGAAGGACAGATACTTGTTGTATCTCTTTATGTTGATGATTTGCTGATAACAGGAAGCTGTAGAGAGCAAATTGACAAGTTCAAAGAAGAGATGAAGTCTGTTTTTGAAATGACAGACCTTGGAGGGATGGCATTCTTTCTTGGCATGCAAATATTTCAAAAACAAAATGAAATATTTCTGTGTCAGCACAAATATGCAAAGGAAATTCTCAAGAAGTTCCACATGGAACAATGCAAGCCAACTACAACACCAATGAATCAAAAGGAGAGGTTCTGCAAGGAAGATGGAGCTGGAAAAGTGGATGAAAAGCTATACAGAAGCCTAATAGGTTGTCTAATGTATTTAACAGCAACCAGACCAGACATCATGCATGATGTAAGTCTATTATCTAGATATATGCATTGTGCAAGTGAAATTCATTTTAAAGCAGCAAAGAGAATCCTTAGATACATAAAAGGCACAGCTGATTATGGGATCAAATTCAGTCAAGTTGGAAAATTCAATCTTCATGGCTACTCTGACAGTGACTGGGTAGGAAACATTGATGACATGAGAAGCACCTCTAGTTATTGCTTTAGCTTTGGTTCAGTGTTTTTTCATGGAGCTCAAAGAAACAAGAAATTGTTGCCCAATCTACAGCAGAAGCGGAATACATTGCTGCTACTGCCTCTGCAAACCAAGCAGTTTGGATCAGGAAACTATTGGCAGATTTGAATCTGAAGCAAAATGAAAGCACATAACTGTTTGTGGACAACCAAGCTGCAATATTGATCTCAAATAATCCAGTATTTCATGGCAGAACAAAACATTTCAAGATTAAATTTTTCTTTCTAAGAGAAGTTCAACAAGAAGGAGAAGTAAAGCTGCTCTACTGCAAAACAGAGGAACAACATGCAGACATCTTAACAAAAGCACTTCCTAAGCTCAAGTTTGAGTATTTGAGACAGAAGTTGGGAGTTTGCAGCTTCAGAGTCAAGGAGGAGAATTGTTGACCAAGAATGACTCTAGAAGCAAAATAAAATCTAGCAGAATCTAAGTTTGTTTACAGTTATTAGAGTTTGTTTCTTGTTGCTAGTCTAATGTCTATTTTTATTCCATGTAATAGAAAATCAGATATCCTAGGAGAATATCTTGCAATTCTGTTTTTCCTTATTGTATAAATAATCATATTGAAATTTAATAAAGCAATGTGTTCTGCTGCAACTACAATATAAAGCTTTTGTTTTCTCTTCAATATATACAACAACTAGATTAAGCATTCCTTGCTTAAAGGTATCCCAATCTGTTTCTACATTTACTATATGATCGATGGCTATGTCTTGATGGGAGCGGCTGCTTCCCATCCATCTTTCAAATAGGTTTTTGGGTTTTCGAACTCCCTTTTCTCCTGCTTGTCCGGTTCCTGTTTCGGAAATTGTTCTTCCTAAAGTACTTACAGTAGGCATTTTGAAGAGACTACCGAATTTTTCGGCGTTCTGTGTTTCGGCCGAACTATAACTAGTTCCTGGTTTCATAATATCTTTCTTTTATTTTGAGAAATACATATTAAATATGGTCTCTGTGACCCAATACCAAGCTATTACTAATAGCCCTGTGATAATCACTCGGGCGGCTTGAGCTGTAGGCAAAGCCGTTAAAGTCTTATCTTGAATCTTCTTCGGTGGTATCTTCACTCTGAGGTATTATAACCCTGATAATAGAGGCGGACTTTTGCGGAATTTGCCTCTGAGATGGGTTATCTTGTACCTCTTGTTCTTTTAGAACAAGATATTTATCAATTTCTTCAATAGTGAGACATTCGTCATCACCGGCAACTTCCAATGTTAAGTTGGGATGAAGGATGACTTGATTGTCTATCTGCGGGGGATTGTCATTCTGTCTGTAGACATATCTTTCTAGAGGAGCGTCTGCTTGGAACTTGATTATAGGTTCATCTGAGAGTGAGAAGTATCTAAGGCTATCTACCTCATCGGGACCCTCTGGATTTTCCAAACGTTCCCAACATATGAGCTCTCGATCAGTAGCGAGGATGCGATGATCTTCTAGTTCTGGTACCTCTGGGATTTCTAGTTCTGAGAACTTTTGAGGAAGGTCTGGAAGGGCTAGGCAACTGTTTTCTTCAATCTCTAGCTGAATCTGCTCGGCTGCTCTATTCACATAGTTTTCCCATATTTGAGCGTTTAGATGAATAAAGCTTTCTGGAGGAGGTCTCTCTGGTAGAACCTTTTGCAAAGCGTAGGCTCGTTTGCCTAGTCTGATTAGTTCTGCCGTGATTACTCTGTGAGTGTAATCCTTTTCTACAGATCTCTCCATGAGTCCGAGGGTTATTCTACACCACTCTAGTCGCTGCTTGATCCGTTGAACAGTAATCAATTCTTGGATTCGAGTTCTCTGATACCTTTTGCAGACGATCTTCTCTTCTTTTCTTTTCTGGGTGACTTGCTTCCATCCTGGATGTGTTGGCCGGAGTTTAACAGCTGCTTTTATCTTCTTCTCAGCTTGAATTATACTGGTGACTTGTTGATCTGAGTCACTTTCGTTGGTAAGGTCCACCACTTGCTTCCGTTTGACCATTTCTATGGTGGCGGTATTCCTGTGGATAGGTAGACTATACTGGCTAGATCAGCTATCTGCCGACGAAGAACTTCTATTTCTTCGTATAGCCTCTAGTTTTCGGGTCCTAGCTGCTCAGCTTCGATGAGTTGCTCTTTGGTTTGTCGTAACTGGATTTTGATCTCCATATTCTCTCGCAGGAGATTGTTGCTTTCAGAGAGGTATTCTACACTTTTGGCTAGGAGTTCTTTATTTTCTAATTCTAGCTGGCTGACCTGTTGCTTATTTTCTGCTATTTCTCGTTCTCTTATTTTCTTCATCTTTTTGTAGGAACGACGGTTGCTTTCTAGCTTGCGTAGGTAAGCCTCTTTTCTATCTCTTTGGGGAGGTCCAGGTACTGCTAGATTTACAGTTGGGGTTGTTTCTTCAGTCATCTAGAAACAAGCTAAGTTGGCCTCTTAGTGCTGTGTTTCTTTCTTTGAGGGCGTTATTGATGCTCTATATTCCTCTGATGAAACTTTCAAGGTTCCGTTGATCTTCTCGGAGATATTGATTCAGGGCCTCGAGCTCTTTGATCTTTTCTTCTTGAAGCTGGTTTTTAGCTTTGAGTTGGGTATTTTCCTCTCGGGTTTCTTTAAGAATTCTTTTGTTATATTCTCGATATGATCTGGCTCGTTCGGCATTGTTGTGCCAAAACTTCTCCTGACTGCCATACTTGGCTGGGATCCTTAGAGGATAATGTGCTGTTCGAGGCTTTCTAGTCATTGGTATCTTCTATGACTGGTTCTCTGTAATGAGTAACTTATGGTACTTATCTGCCTGTTCAGCTGGGTTACCTGCCTTCTTAGCTCGGCTATTTCTTGTCTAAGACAAGCTATCTCTCTGTCTTCTCTGGAGCGGTAGATAGATTCATATCTATCTGAGGTGTATTGTGGTTCTCTGAATACTTCGTCTGAGAAGTTATTGCCCATTATTTACGAATAGGCTCCTCAGTGTTGTTGTCACTGCTTGTAGACCCTTTAGATTCTGGGAGACTATACCAGTCTTCTCTTGATTCTTCATTTTTCTGCTTTAGCTCGTACTCTAGCTGGATTACTTTGTTTTTCAAGCGTTCTATCTCTTGAGCTTGAAGGGCTACCTGCTCTTTTAGGTAGGTGTTCTCTTTTTGTAGATTTTCTGACATTCTTATACTGAACTGGGACAGTCTTGTTGCCGGTGACCGTATTGGTCGCATTCTGAGCATAGTCTCAGGTTCTTTCTGAGGGACGAATTTACTGACTGTAGATTCGTGATCATCTGTGTTTGAGAAGAAATGAACTCATCTCTGATGGAGATTTCTTGGCTATGGAAGGTTGTCATCTGGACTAGTTGCTGTTGCAATGAAGTTATCTTCTCAGATAATTTTTTGATCTGAATCTCTCTAGAGTTCAGGCTTTGGTAAGCATGGACAAGCATCTGCTTGAGAACTTCTCTGGACATACTGTTTGTAGAGGGAGCAGTGGAAGTTTGATTGTTTTTGCTCCATAACAAGTTTATTGAAAAAATTATCAAATGAAATTAAAAACAAAAATGCATTATAAAAAAAAACAGAGAGACATCTACCTTGTTTTCTCTATTGGTACATGGTAAGAGTCTGAGCATATTTATTTATTTATTTATTTTTATTTTTATTTTAATAATAGTCCTGTTATTTCTACCGTCAAGAAATCAAGAACGATTCTAAAGTCCATATTTAGATAATTTCGGTTGATTGAAGCCACCAGGTTGATTGAAGCCACCATGTTGTGAAGTGGTTGCGTTCGGTGTCATATAGCCATGTCCCGGCTGAGGTTGATGGATAAAGGAATTATGATGCCTTGATGGAGTTTGAGGCCAATTTTATATAAAACTTAATGATAAAAAAATATCATAAAAAATGTCTAAATCTCCCAATTGTTGTCTGTTAGTTTAACAGTAAACAATTTGAAGATGCTCGAGATCGATACACTAAACATAAAACTTTTTGTATAATACAAACACTTGCTAATTCAGTGGACATTATAGCAAATTGGAGTACTCACCATGGTTTCAGGAAATAAAGTTGGAAACGGAGTTGTTTGTTGAATACTATCGTTGATCACATTGTTCTGTCCACCTTGATCATTGCATGATATGGAGCTTTGGTTGACTAGAACCTCCGGTGGCGGCCTGCTTCCATGGACAGTGACAACATTATATTGTTTTTTTGGGAATAATATGCTTAAGAATGACGTACAAGAGAAACATTATATTGTTTTTTGGGAATAAACTGCAAGCAATCATCTTCTGATAAATATGCTTAAGAATGACGTACAAGAGAAGCTCAAGGTCGGGCAATAGTGATTGAAAATCGAGCTCATTCGATATCATGTTGACATCCTCCTCTATAGAAGATGGTGGGAACCCTTCCATCTGACCAGAAAAGATCAGAAAAGAGAAAAGGAACAGAAAGCACAGATCAGAAAAGAATATATATATGAATGACTTTCTTGTTTGTTAAAGAAATTCGGATGAAAAATATGAAATATAAATGTTGTTGTTAATGATTTAATCCTTTGTCTTTTAAGATAAATTATCATACTCAAATTCTTTTTATGATAGATAGAAAGATGCAGGATAACTGTTGAAGGTAGAAGAGCTGATTGTTTTGACGGGGTTAACAAAAACCTCTTTCAACTCCTCTTTATTCATAATTTGGGGAGCAAAACGAATGCAAGATTCATTGTTTACTGTTAAACAAACCTCTTTCAACTCCTATTTATTCTTTTTTAATTATTCTTATTTTGTTTATTGAAAGGTAATTACCGATCAAGTTAATTCATTGAATCATTGTAAGAAGAAAAAGTTGAAAAATATTGAATAAAAATCAATGGCAGTCCCCATTAATTGGAAAAGAAAAGGGTGAATCTAAAATAAGGAGTTAAAAACAGCAAAGAATCTTGAAAAGACGAAAACAATGAATTCAAGGTTTAGGGTTAATTTAATCAGTATGAACACCACAGGGCATGGATTATAAAATCTGAGAAAAAGATCTATCTATTTATCATGGATTACTTTAAAGATTCAGACAAGATGAATGACAAATAATTTACCTAGATTCAAGATGTTCTTCAAGTGCTAGCTGGTTTGCTTGAGCAGTGATCAGCCAAAAGAAAAGGAAGAGAAATCACAGATCACAGAAGAATATATGGTTTAGAAAAATAATAAAGTTGCAGCATACATAAATCTAGTTCGCACTGATCATGAGATGTGGAAAGGAAAATAGGGAATTGTATAATGAGATGAGATGTGGAAGAGAATGTTACAGCAGCAAGGTCGCCTCAATAATAATAATTAATTAACGTATTGTTTGATAGGAAGGAAGTTGCCATGTTCAGACTTCGAAGAAGCTGCCAAGAAAATGTAAACACATGAAAATGAGAAAGAATAGCATATTTCTGCATGTTGTAAATTTTTTTTTTAATTTCTTTTTATTTAAAAATATAGTAAAATAATTTTTAATTTTTTTTTTATATTGCCACGTAAAAAAAATTCAAAAATATTATTTACAAATAGTCACTTGATACAGTTTTACAGACTTTTAATTATCCTCACTCATTTGAGCCATGTCATGGGTTAATGGTTCTCAGCAACTCTCCATTCCGTGACCTTTCCGGCCCTACCTAGAACAACCAACACCCCGACAAAAATAATAATAATTTCACAGTTGAATCATGTTTTTTTTTAAATCTAATATTTTTTTTTTAAATTAAAATTTTAAATATTTTTAGATTTTTTTGACATTTTAATGTTAACAAAATTTTAAAAAATAATACAAATATTATTTTATTATATTTTTAAATAAAAAAATAATTTAAAAATAATTATTATCACACCATCAAACATTATCTTATTCCATGATACATGAACTTTTCCACACCAATGGAAATTGTTTTTTTCCCAACACCCTTCTACAGATTTATGTTTTTAGCCCTCGACCTATAAAGTATGATTTGCTAGCCAATCTGCACACTAGTTTCCAATTAATACAAAGATGATCGTGTTTTTTTTTTTTTTTTTGCCAAAATTATCGGCCAATAATTTTCCATTTTTTTCCGAGTTTTTTAGTGATTTTTTTATCTCAAATTCATAATTAAAAAATTAATAAAATAAAATTTTGAATTAAAATTAAAAAAATCAAAATTAAAATGCAAAATGCAAAAACTCTAGGGAACAGAATTTTGAAAAACACACCAGGCTACTTTTTTATTTCAGTCTCATATTTGGTGTTCAAGTTTCAATTATTTTTAATGAATTAAATTGAATAAAATTTTATCAAATCAAATACCAACTTAAATTAATCGTTGAAGCTTTTTTTTTTTTTTTACCTTGAGAACTTCATAATTAATTAAAATAAATTATTAACCTCAAATTCCCATGAATATAAAATTAAAAATAAAATAATCAGCTCAAATAATAATTAATTAACGTATTGCCTGATAGTAAGGAAGTTGTCAGGAAGCAACCCACCGCTCACCTACCAAGCATGAGAGTGTTTGGAGATTATTTTGGTTTTTTTTTTATAGCCATATAAAAAATATAATATATATTTTTTAAAAAAAAATTTAATAAAAAAATTATCACACCTCACCAAACACACATATTATATTATAAGATATAAAAAGTTAACGGGTGGACCCCACCAATGTTGAAACTTCGAAGAAGCTGCCAAGAAAATGTAAACACATGAAATTTTAAAAAAAGAATAGTATATTTATGCATGCTGTAAGTGTTTTTTAAAAATATTTTTTATTTAGAAATATATTAAAATAATATTTTTAAATTTTTTACTTTTTATATTATAATATCAAAATAATTAAAAATATTAAAAAAATATTTTTAAAAAATACATTGGGATTGTAAAGATAAACCAGTTCTAACATTTAAATTGTTTTAAAAATATTTTTAAAATATAAAAATAAACAGGATTTAAGGTGTATTTGATAGTTTTTATCCTTCTGCCTTTGAGTGTGTCTATCAGAGCAGAGTGATTTTACTTAACCATGAAATTTTTGTGAGACAAATTATAATGAATTTTTTTCTATTTTACTAATATACCCAAGGTGTTTACAACTAGATGCTACTTGCTGAGGTGGATATTAGCAACAGGGGAAAGCAGTGTTGTAAAACCTAGACCGGTCTGGTAGGTCAACTCAGGATCTGGACTTGTCCAGATAAGACAAAAGACCGGATAAAATAAAAAAAGCGGTCAAACTACGTCGACTCGGTGGGTCAACCCGTGACTCAATCAATTTAGACTAACCCGGGTGAGACCCGGTATATATATTAACTTTATTTAACGATAACCTGAGTAGGAAAGCATACAATGTAACTAAAAAAAAATTGATAGGAAAGACGAAAGCATATCAAGCTAACAAAATCAACCCCACCAATTCTTAAATATTCAGATTTTAAAAAACAGAGGCATAATAATTTAAGAAAAAACATGTTTTTCAAGCTGTGTCAAATGCAGAATGCTTTAATTCATACGAGGAAAATCTTGTTGATAATATAGTTTGGTATCGTACACTGACAATTTGAAATTACAAAGTATTTTTTAGTTAAAAATATAAATAATATTTTTTTTATTTTTTTTAAATTTATTTTTAATATTAACACATCAAAATAATCTAAAAACACTAAAAAAAATAATTTAAACTAAAAAATAAAAAAAATAAATTTTTTTAAAAAATAAATTTACAATATAAAATAAAAAATGATATTAGTATTTGCCTGGTGGCCTCCATCGGGACACAACGCAGCACTTCCTTAAATGAAAATATTAAAGTCGGTAGGTGCATCAGACCTCATCCTCAATTAACATGAACCCATTCTGTAGATTATTAGTTTTTATTTTTATTTTATTTTTCAATCCAAGTATATACTCCATGGCTGGACCTTATCTTCTTGATCCAGGAATTGATTGCCAACAATCACTTTGTACAGTAAACAGACTTTGTACAGTAAATATCATTTTATCTTTAATTAATTGGTTGGAATTGTTTTCTGAGGAGTCATTTCAAAATTTGAAAATAAAAACAGAAAATAGATCCAGCAAATGATTCCAAATATCTTCTAAAAAGAACAATGAAATATGTTTTTTAATTTACCCGTAAAGAAAGATATTAAGGTAGAAGAATACTTTAACATGTTTACGATGTTTGTTGTAATTTGGATTGACTAGAATTCAAGAGATGAATTCACTGGCGATGAAATGAATTGATCTTCTATTTCCTGTATTCTGCTATGGAGATGAATTAATCTTCATTGTGAAAATGTTCCTAAATTCTTACATTTTTATTAACAATAAGAGATGAAGAGGAGTTGCGTATGGAGGTGAAGGTATAATTAATGCATCCAACAAACGATACAGAATAAGCTCAGATCAAGAGAACAATCGACACAATTGTCCCTTCCACTTTTTGTCTCTCTTCCTTGAACTCATAACTTAGCATCTATCCCTTTTATTCAGCCAAAACCACCAGGCACCAAGTAGAAAACTTCATTTTGATATATATTTTTTTAAATTGACAGAAAAAACAACTTTATATTGTTCATAAAGACAAAAAAAAAAAAAAAACTTAAAAAATACAAATTAAAAAATCTTGAGGAGTTGATTAACCAATCCTTTTAGTTTTTTTTTTTTGTTTCTATAAATACAGAAAAAAACTTAAAATTACAGATTAAAAAATCTTGACGAATGTAGAAAAATAGAATGAATTTTTGTAGTAGGAAAATAGATAGAGGTATGAAATTTTATTCTAAATATATCCTTATAAAAATTTCAAAATTCCAAGTCATGTAATTCGATTATCATTCTTTTTTTAAATTGTCTTCTCTCTTTAATTTGTTTTTCTTATATATTTTAAAAGAATAATTTATTGCTAGTTAATGATATAAGATAGTGAATAGATCTATTATTTTATTAGGTTACTTTAATGATAAATCAATATAGTGTTTTTTTTTATTTTTTGGATTTTTATCTTGGAGAAACTCAATAGGATGAAAATATAATATTAATCAAACTTCAAATTATAATTATTTATCTATCGAGTTAAAAAAAAATATGTCAATTCAATAGTCTTAAAAAATAATGAAATAAATAAAAAAATGAAAAATGTTATTTATGTAATTGTAAGCACACAATATAAAAAAGAAATATTTCATATTAATAAACGCTCTTTCAATGAATTCATGGTAGGCTTCGATTTTTCTTTGAAATATGGAATTGGCAATACAATTTCAAACCGACCCAAATCCAACCATTGAGCATCTTTAATCCAAAAGCATCATGCAAGTAATTTTAATATTAATTAATAAAAATATCCTTGTTGATTTAAAGGACTATTTTCATCATTCATAAAAAAATAATAATTTAAAAAGAAAAAAATTCAAAGTTTTTGAAAAACTTGTGCTTTAACAATGTTTTTAAATATTAAATATGTGATTAATTAAGAGCAGGTGATTGCTTTTGTTTTTTGTTGTTTTTTAAAAAAGATAAATAGATTTTTTTAATGTTTTTTCTATAATTTTAATATATTGATATTAAAAATAAAATAAATAAATTTAAAAAAATAAAAAACAATTATTGAATATGAAGCGAATCTGATTACGTAATAATTACTAATAGGGAAAAAATTAGAAGACAAATTAAAGGTTTTCAATCATTGCCGTTACCTAGTGCAGTCAAAGACTCCATCCTTACTTTTAATAAACAAAACCTAGTGCTAGTTTTGGTGTCTAGTGTTTTTCCGTGCTGGATTAATTTTTTTAAATTAATAAATCAGTAAATTAATATAATTTGAGTTATTATAACAAACTTGTAAATTACATTAATCTTATAAATAAATAAATAAATTATAAAATTACATTTTAAATCAGCCCATTAATTAAAAAAAACACATTAAATTACTTATTATAATTTACAATGAAATAGGTGTGGATATATATAATGATTCTCCCAAGTCTCATAGATTTTTTTTTAATGAAAATTAATAACCGTATAATATCTTCCGATGCTCTATCGTTGCTAAATTAAATTTTTTTTTATCTACAACTATGTGAAACTTTTTAAAAATAAAAATATTTAAAAAGATAATATTTATGAAAACATTGTTATTTTAGTTTTTTCTAAAATAAAAGCGTGTTTGGCAGTGTGGTTGTAGGTGCTTTTCAAATAACTTTTCGTGCCAAAATACATGTCAATAATTTTTTTTATTTTTTAAAAATTATTTTTGACATCAGCACATCAAAACGATCCAAAACGTACAAACCATATTAAATTTTAGTAAAAATAAAAAAATTAAATTTTTTAAAAACACAGCCGCAGCAACATTCCCAAACGTATCTAAATACCATCGTTTTAGTTGTTATAAATAGATATCTACAACTATGTGGTTTTGTTTTTTACTCAAGTTAATCGGTTAATATGTGAGTCAACCAATATGTCTCTTAACTATTCGTTATTAGTAATTAAAATATTTTTTTATTTTTAATATTAATATATTAAAAAAATATTAAAAAAATATTAATTTAATATTTTTTTAAAAAAAACAGATTTTTAAATACAATCAAATATAATTCTGAGTATAAAAACAAATTATATTTTAATTGCAGGCATGACAATCTCGGCAGTACCGTTGTTGTTTGGACTTTGAGAATGATAACACAAAAGAGTTGGAATAATTGGAAATCTGAACAATTTGGCTACCCTTCACTGTATTAATTAGCCATTCCTTTCCTTGCCTGTTCTCCTTCTTCTTTTTTTCTTCTTTTTTTCTCTGGCGCAATTGCCAACAAATACCCCTTTTTCTGAAGGAGGCAGCCCTCCTTTTTCATCACGTGTCCATGATACCCTTGTGTCACAAACCTAAATTATAGGACTTCTTAGGCAGCCACGTACATGCTTTAGGAGTTCTTCTTTAGAAATCCTCATTAGAGGCTAATTTGTAGCCCTGTAAGATACCTTTTCAACGCGTCAAGAATCACAGCAATCTGATATGTGAGTGAAAAGTTGTGATTAAAATATTTAAGTGTATCCAGGATGATTCCAAGTAAATTCCACGACTCCTTTGAATTTGATTGGACCTTGACTTGCTCTTTTATAAACTCTGAAATCAAATATAAAGACCTGTTTAAGAATATATCAAAGTAAATAGAAATTCAATTAAAAAATACACATTAATTTCTATTATTTTTATTCATATTTTACCATTTTATTTAAATAATAGAGCATTTACAGGTGCTGGGAATGAAGTATCAATTATTTTTTATAATTTTTTTAAATGTGTTAAGATAATATTTTATTATTATGTTTTAAAAAATATTTTTAATATCAACATATTAAAACGATTTAAAAATATAAAAAAATAATTAAATTTTAAAAAAATTAATTTTTTAAAAATGCTTCTCCAACGTGTCAAGAATCACAACAATATAATATGTGAGTGGAAAGTTGTGATTAAAATACGTAAGTGTATGGAGGCTCTTTCCAAGAAAAATAACATTACTACTTTTAGTGTTTCCAGGCTGTTTCAAGTGAATTTCACGACTCCTTCTAATTTTTTTATTATTAATGAATTAACTTTTATTTATCTCGATTAATTTTACGAGCATGAAGTTAATAATAAAATAAAACTTCAATAGTCCTAAGATTTATAGAACTCAAATTGATGATCTCTATAGAATAAACTTAAGATCTGATTAGTTGAACTATACACCTTAAATTTGACTCCTTCAAATTTAATTGGGCCTTGACTTGTTCTTTTATAAACTCTGAAATCAAACATAAAGACCTATTTAAAAGTATATCAAAGTAAATAGAAATTCAATTAAAAAATACACATTAATTTCCATTATTTCTATTCACATTTTAGCATTTTATTTCAATAATAGAGCATTTAGGGGTATTTGGGAGTTCAATATCAATTATTTTTCAAAATATTTTTTATCTGGCAATACATCAAAATAAAATTTTATTATTATTTTTTAAAAAATATTTTAAAATCAACATATCAAAACAATTTGAAAACATAAAAAAATTAATGAAATTTAAAATAAAAAATTAATTTTTAAAAAATATTTTTAAAATACAAAAACAAATTAATAATAAAATAGACTTTCATCACTTATCAAAACCCAGGAACGGAACGCAACAATCAGGCATTAGCTTCAAGCAACCAGAGGGAGCTTCACTGCAGTAGAACTAGAAAACTTCAACATAGCTTGATTTGCTATCCAATCTGCACACCAGTTGGATAGTAATTTCTTTTCAACAAAATCATGCTTTTTATTTATTATAAATATAAAATAAAGTTGAAGTGAAGTTGGGTCCAATCTTTAAATGGTCCAAACATTATTGTTAGAATGCGACAGTCCAATCTTAAAAGGTTTTCAACGCAATCATGCTTTTTTCCTTGTAGCATGTGCCATGTCTCAAGCTTCTGTCATCCAAGAATCAGGCTATTGGGGTTTGATTAAATTAGCCTAATTAAAATAATAATAATAATAAAATAAATCCCTAATTAAATTACTAAAAATAAAATAAATCCTTTAAGATCCTTGTAGCATCTTAAAGGACTTCTTTGGGGTTTGATTAAATTACTAAAAATAAAAGAAAAGAAAAGAAAATCCTCTGTAAGGTAAAGGTAATTAATTACTCAATTGATCCCTAATTAAATTAGTTTTCTGATTGTTTTTCACAAAATTTCTAAGCATAAAAATATTTTATTAGATGTCTTAGCTGAATTCTAAACCAGCCTATAATCAAATAAACAAAAACAAATTAAAGAAAAAAAAAACAGGCAAAACACCTTAATTAGATCACGTACTATTCTCCCAAGTCTCTTAGCTTTTCTTTTAATGAAAATTAATAACCTCATAATATCTTCCTTGTAAACTAAACTTTGAAATACGTCTCTTAACTATTCGTAAGCTATCTATAATTTGATGTCATGAGTGTTTTTCTTGAAGTTATTCTATTTAATGTCATGAGTGTTTTATTGAGGGGAAAAAAACTCTATTTAATGTCATGAGATTTAGTAATCAAAATATTTTTTATTTTTAATATTAAAAAATATTAATTTAATATTTTTTTCAAAATAAACAGATTTTTAAATGCACTCAATCATAATTCTGAGTACAAAAACAAATTATATTTTGATTACGGGCATAACAATCTTGGTAGTAAGTACCATGATCCTTTCCAATTGAGTCAATTTTAGGACTTTTTTTGGCAGCTACGTACATGTTTTAGGAGTTCTTTTTATTAAATCAGTATTATAGTAAAAAAATTAAATCAATACAGATAAATCAATGAACTAAATATAATCAAACAATTAATCCATTTAACAGAAAAAACATTACTGAAGCCGTAAACTACATTAATCCCTTTTCTTTTCTTTTCTTTTTTTTTCCTTCTCTTGTGTAATTTCCACATTTCTTAGCTTATTTGGTAGTGTAGTTGCAGATTTTTTTCAAATAATTTTTCGTACCAAAATACATGTTAATGATTTTTTTTATTTTTAAAAAATTATTTTTGATATCAATACATCAAAATGATTTGAAAACATAAAAAATATATTAATTTAAAATTAATAAAATAATAAAAAATTTTAAATTTTTTTAAAAACACATTCAAAATACAAAATACAGAAACATATATGCCCCTGTCTCCATGGTCTCCGTGTCCCACACGTTTTCATCAAAAACCCAAATTTTGAGGACTTCTTTGGCAGCCACGTACATGCTTTAGTTCTTTTTTTGAAATCCTCATCAGAGACTATTTTTTAAGCCGGGTAACCAATACATGTGGTGATGATTTAAATTATTTTTTATTTAAAAATATATTAAAATATTTATTTTATTTTTAATATTAGTATATCAAAATAATTTAAAAATATAAAAAAATTATTTAAAATAAATTAAAATTTTTAAAAACATGAGCATTCCCAAACAAGATAACTTGAGTGCATCCGGGCTATTTCCAAGAAAAAAAAATTGCTACTTTTAAAGTGATTTTTACAGTGCGAATGAAATGTGATTGTTGTTATTTTTAAAATTTTTAATATTTTTTTATTTTAAAATATATTAAAATAATATATTTTAATATAAAATAACTCAAAAATTAAGACAAGGAGTTCAATCTTCACAAACTTTTATATGTATTAAGTCAGAGATTTGTGTAATTAGATTTATCAAGTTTGCTTAATTAAGAAGGAATATTTATGACTTTTAATATAATTTTTTTGAATATATACATAGTATACCTGCCTTTCCGGTTTTCAAAAAAAAAGGGGAAAAATAAAATTAAGACTTGTGTCTTTTGGGCAGCATGGTGCACTGCTGTTATACCAAATAATCTAGTCAGTCAATATCAATTTTATTTTTTTTATTAATCTGGCCAGATATGAACTAGATTGGTTTTATTGAATCAATCAAATTTCACCAAATCAATATTTTATTTGGTTGAATTACAAATTCAATATTTTTTTAAGGTCAGTAGTTAGAAATAAATGAATAAATAAATAAAAGCTACGTACGTACCAATATTTAATTTAAGTAACCTCAAAGACTACTAATTGAGCTTTTGATATTAAAAGGTCTTCCATCTCCTAGTTGATGAGGCAAATATCAGGTCTTCTATCTCCACTACTCCCTGCTTACTCTTTGCCTCATGTCTTAAGTTATATCTATCAAGTTTGCTTAATTAAGATGGAATATTTATGACTTTTATAATGTATTAAGTTATAAATATAATTTTTTTGAATATATACTTATCATGACAAACTTTTATTCATATTTCTATTTTTATTGACAGTATATGGTGTGCTTTTATTCAAGAGGTACATCAGTCCATGAGTTCGGAATTTATTTTTTTTCCAACTCCTTTCTACAAATTTATATATTTAGCCCTCGATCTATAAAGTATGATTTGTTATCTAATTTACACACCAGTTTTTTTGTTGCCAAAAATTATCAACCATTAACTTTCCATTTTTTTCAAGTTTTTCAGAATTTAAAAAAACACATAGGCTACTTTCTGCTTTCAATATCATATTTGATTTTCAAAGTTTACCATGTACCAGGAGAGAAAACACTATCTATTAAAATAGTCTTTTATCTCTCTTTTTTTTTAATCACTAATTATTTTATTTTTAATTTTATCATTATAGATTATTTGATAGCGATTTGAGACTGATAAGTTGTTTTAATTAACTTGTCATGGAGTTCTCAGAGTTTTATTTAAAAAAAGGCTTCAACATTAAGTTAAGTTGACGTTTGACTTGACAAAATTTTGTTTATTTTAATTCATTAAAAATAATTGAAACTTTCATCGGAAAGTTGTCGATCGATAACTTTTTATCTTCTTCCAAGTTTTTTTTTGTGTGATTTTTTTTCCCTTTCATCTCAAACTCATGAACTAAAGGTAAACAAAATAAAATTTTAGATCAAAATAAAAAATAAAAAATAAAAGGTAAACAATAAACTAAATTTTAGAATATGTCTCTTAAGTATTCGTAAGCTTCCTATTCCTTTTTAGTTTTTCTTGAAGTTATTCTATTTGATGTCAATATGAGTGTTCTATTGAGAGATAAAAAAGAAGACAAATTGGCATCCTCTTCACCTTCTTACAATGCATTACAGTAATATCTCTAAGAGAATTGTAAATCAATTTTTGCACTGCAAATACTTTTCAGTACCGGTAAATCAAACAATTTCAGATTCTGTGTGGTAGAAACCTGATTCCACCCAAAAATAAATAACAGTGTTGGCAATACCGTTGTTGTTTGGACTTTGAGCAGCAGTAGATATCTCCAGCGTACTGTTACCTGCCGGCTAGAAAATGTATGTTGCCGTTTTTTAGTTTCCTAGAGAGAGGGCAGAAAGCCTCAAGAAAATAATTTCACATTCTGTGTGGTAGAAACCTGATTCCACCCAAAAGCAAAGAAATTAAATCAAAACAGGTAAATAAATGATCCAAAGATTAATCCATTCAATAGAAAAAACATGAATGAATCCATAAACTGCGTAAATTCGGAGAAGAATACTTCTCAACAACAAATTGAGAATGATAAAACAAAAGAGTTAGAATAATTAGAAATCTGAACAATTTAGTTACCCATCACTGTATTAGTCATTCCTTTCCTCATCTGTGCTCTCTTTTTTCCCCTCTCTCTAGTGCAATTCCCACACGTCTTCTTATGCCAAATAGCCCTCTTTACAGAGGAGGCAGCCCCCTTTTTCAAAAGGAGGCAGCCCTCCTTTTTCATCAGAGGGCTAACTTGTAGAGCCCTTTACGATACCTTTCCAACGCATCAAGAATCACAGAAATCCGATAAAGTTAATGGTTACAATATTTTTAGTGAATCTAGGATGTTTCTAAGAAAAAGAACTTTACTTTAAGTTTATCCAGGCTGTTGTTTAAAAAGTCAAGAAAATAAAGCTTTGGATTAAAATAAAATAAAATAAAATAAAAACTTTAAGGATCAAAATTAAAAAAAAAATATGCTTTAGGAGTTCTTTTATTTCAAAATTCAAAAATAAAAACGGAAAATAATTCAGCAAATGATTCCAAATATCTTCTAAAAAGAACAATGAAATATGTTTTATTTATTTATTTTGAAACACAAAAAGCCAAACCAGCCATAAGGGAAGATAAAAATTAAAAAAATTTCAATTTAGAAAATATAAAGTCGAAATTTGTGTAAAAAATAAGTTAAAATTAGAACTGGGAGTCTAAGTCGAATCAAGTTTCAAAATTGAATCAAACAAGATATTAATCTAAAAAAATATATTTCATCCAGTTAAGTCGGTAACCTGTTTAAATTTTTAGTATCACGGTTACTATACTGGGGCATGTTAACATCAAAAGGAATTTTTTAAAAAATAAAAAATAAAATGAAATCAATTTAATAAAAATAATTGACTATATGTCCACGAATTCTTCTTTCTTTGCATCTGGCAACTCTTTTACTGTTAACCATGCCTGGAGAGTTCTCTATAGTATATGAATGGTCATATTTCTAATTAAGTCATGCATCTTTCCTGCTCCTTATTTCTAATAGACAAACATTTTCAAGTCTATTAAGCATCGTGTGGCCCTCGTCAAATGCATCTTTCCTGCTCTTTATTCCTTTAATTATTCCCTCATCGATCAAATAACCTATCAACCCCTCCCTTTCAATCATATAATCTTCAGGAAATAATGCACAGTATAAAAGACAATGTTGCAGTGCTAAAACACCTAACTGATCATAACTAAACCTCAATAACTTGAATACTTCTCTAAATTCTGATTCTCTCAATTTCTTCAATGTATTTCTCCACTCATGTAAGTCATCCACTTCCCTCAAGCATCCTGCCATTGTAATAATTCTCAAAAGCAAACTAGCACATTGATTTTGCAATTCGTTCCACTTTTGGTGAAAGTGCTATGTCACGTCCAAGCTTCTCCCCTAGAAAGTGGCTTCACTTTGATTTTGTGGTGGCAAGCCATCTGATGTCAAACCGTTTTCAACAGAACTGGAATTTTCACTTTGCGTAGCTCAAAATTATTCCACAAATCATCTAAAATAAAAATTCATTTTTATTTCTTCATTAATTTTTCTAATAATTTGACAGCTCTATTCACATCATCATCTTCGCTTGAAAGGTCTAGATGAAGAGGTTTAGCAATAAAATTTAGCAATAAAATTCTGCAATCTATTAATACTGAAATCTTGAAATATAATCACCCAGATTACAAATATATGATCTTCGTAGAAGCTAATTATAAATATGCTATTCCTTCAAATATGGACTCAAATTGTTTTATATCACAACTAGGCAGACAGCAGAAGGCTAGTGGAACCACTGCTGGGCTAGAAAAAGTATGTTGTCGTTTTTCAGTTTATTAGAGAGAGGGGCAGAAAGCCTTAATTAGAAAATAACTTCATATTCTGGGGGTAAAAACTCCACGAAAGCAATCAAGCATTAGCTTCAAATAATAAGAGGGAGCTTTAGTGCAGTAGGAAACTTCAACATCTATTATAAAAGTTTTGTTCGGTAAGGATGTGCAAATCATCTTTTTTAAAATTTTGAATTTCTTTTTACTAAAAATTATTTTTTTTATTTTTTTAAATTATTTTGATGTGTTGATATAAAAATAATTTTAAAAAAATAAAAAAAATATTATTTTAATATATTTTTAAATAAAAAATACTTTAAACCACAATTGTTAGTATAATTTCAAACGCACCCTTATGATCTGCTATCCAATCTGCACACCAGTTTTCCATTAATACAAAGATTGTGTTTTTTTTGTTGTACGAAAATTATCAACCAATAACTTTTTAATTTTTTCCAAGTTTTTCACTGATTTTTTTTTATCTCATATGAACTAAAAAGTAAATAAAATGAAAATTTTGGGTCAGAACTAAAAATCAAAATGCAAAATGCAAAAACTTTAGGGATCAAAATTTTAAAAAACACAGCTAAGCTACTTTCTGGTTCCAATATCGGATGTAATCTTCGAAGTTTCAATTATTTTTAATGAATTAAATTGAACAAAATTTTGCCAAATAAAAGGTAGCAGCATGAAGCCTCGCCAAAAGCCCAAGATTAACCATTTCGGAAAAAACACACCTAGGCTACTATGGTATACTAGAAAGTGGAAATAAATCGTTAGCAGAAACCAAAAAAGAAAAAAAAAATTGTTCATACTACTTCATCTTATTGATGGGAATGACTTTTGACCTGCATACATATGTAATGACTCCTCCTAAAATTATCTGACAAATTATCAGGTTTATAGAAAAAACTTAATAAAGTCAGAGAAAAAATCATTTTTATTCAATAAAATAGAGAAGAAAACTCAGGTAATAAATGTTCAATTCACTTTCCAGCCGACAATAAAGAATGAAAGCATTTTTATTCAATAATACTTCTTGGCTCACAAATAAGCTGCCAACAATTATATGAGAATCAAATCTCTCCGATCACATGGTCGTTTAAAATGCTCAGCACCCAGAAAGAAAATTTACAGAATAATAAGTCTACTCATTTTTCCTCGAAAAGAATCCAGATCTTCTGTCACCCATAACTTCTAGATTCCTAGGTCAACTCTATTCAACAAATTCACAATCCAAGAAAAAAAATTAAAAAGCATCCCTCAAACGGGTTGGAAAAGATACCAGAGACAAGAACATTATAAGCAATAGTAGCAGAGAATATAGAGAGCATTATCTTAGCAGAAAAAAGTGATGGCAGTTTCAGGTTTAGAAACCAAAACTTGTGTGTAGTAGTTGTACTGAAATTCATTGAGGTAGAAGAATACTTTTAACATGTTTATGATGTTTGTTGTGATTTGGATTGACCAGAATTCAAGAATGTTTGAGGAGATGAATTCACTGGCTATGAAATGAATTGATCTTCTATTTCCTGTATTCTGCTATGAAATGAATTGATCTTCTATTTCCTGTATTCTGCTATGAAATGAATTGATCTTCTATTTCCTGTATTCTGCTATGGAGATGAATTAATCTTCATTGTGAAAATGTTCCTAAATTCTTACATTTTTATTACCAATAAGAGATGAAGAGGAGTTGGGTATGGAGGTGAAGGTATAATGCAACCAACAAATGATACAGAATAAGCTCAGATCAAGAGAACAATCGACACAATTGTTCCTTCCACTTTTTGTCTCTCTTCCTTGAACTCATAACTTAGCATCTATCCCTTTTATTCAGACAAAACCACCAGGCACTAAGTAGAAAACTTCATTTTGATATATATTTTTTTAAATTGACAGAAAAAACAACTTTATGTTGTTCATAAAGACAAAAAAAAAACTTAAAAAATACAAATTAAAAATCTTGAGGAATTGATTAACCAATCCTTTTAGTTTTTTTTTATGTTTCTATAAATATATAAAAAAACTTAAAAATACAGATTAAAAAATCTTGACGAATGTAGAAAGATAGAATGAATTTTTGTAGTAGGAAAATAGATAGAGGTATGAAATTTTATTCTAAATATATCCTTATAAAAATTTCAAAATTCCAAGTCATGTAATTCGATTATCGTTCTTTTTTAAAAATTTTCTTCTCTCTTTTGTTTTTCTTATATATTTTAAAAGAATATTTTATTCCTAGTTAATGATATAAGATGATTTGTACTAGTGAATAGATCTATTATTTTATTAGGTTACCTTAATGATAAATCAATATTGTATTTTTTTTATTATTTTTTGGATTTTCATATTGGAGAAACTCAATGGGATGAAAATATAATATTAATCAAACTTCAGATTATAATTACTTATCTATCGAGTTAAAAAAATATATATATGACAATTCAATAGTCTTAAAAAGATAATGAAATAAATAAAAAAATGAAAAATGTTATTTATGTAATTGTAAGCACGCTATATAAAAAAGAAATATTTCATATTAATAAACGCTCTTTCTATGAATTCATGTTAGGCTTCGATTTTTCTTTGAATATGGAATTGGCAATACCATTTCAATATTAATTAATAAAAATATCCTTGTTCATTTAAAGGACTATTTTCATCATTCATAAAGAAAAAAATTCAAAGTTTTTGAAAAACGTGTGCTTTAACAATGTTTTTAAATATTAAATATGTGATTAATTAAGAGCAGGTGATTACGTAACAATTACAAATAGGGAAAAAATTAGAAGACAAATTAAAGGTTTTCAATCGTTGCCGTTACCAATCTGTTGCTGGTTAGAGGCACACGCAGTCAAAGACTCCATCCTTACTTTTAATGAACAAAACCTAGTGCTAGTTTTGGTGGCTAGTGTTTTTCCGTGCTGGATTAATTTTTTTTCTTAAATATAAAAAAGAATGTTTAGAGTAAAAAAAGTTTGTTGGCAATATTATTAAAATCTCTATATTTAGCTTTTCATCTAATTCAAATCTTTAATTAAACTATATGATGTAAATTGATTGATTTTATAGATTCAAAATTAACTTAGAAGACTAGTAAAACATGGCTTTACTTTTTACAAAAATCATTGGCTGAAAATATTTTTATAAATCCAATATTTATTTGAGACTGTGATAATTCTATTGAAAGCAAATAAAAATAAATAATGTAGTTTATTTCCAAACCAATCCGGTATTAAAGGACAAAATAAAAAAAATCAATTAAAAGATAAAAAACAAAAAAAAAACATATTCCATCAGTGGATAAATCTGTCCAACCTGTGAATAAGGTAACTTGGGTTAGCATATCAAACCCATGAACAAGGTTGTTGTTACTCATTTTTTTGAGCCATACGTGCTAATGGAGATGGTGGATATCCCTTTTTAAATTTAAGGCAGGAGTTTAGTTCAAGGTTGCTGGGAAATTGACAAAAGCAAAGAAGAAAGAAATGTTTTTCGAACCCTGTTTCAGCCATCTTCTGCTCTCTTTATCCTTCCCCACTATTGCCAAAATTGTCAGGATTCTTAGGTTAATTAGGAGTCTTTTGATGCCAAATTCATTCCTTTTTTATATGGTCTTTAAGGTTGAATAAATTCCTCAGAAAGGGCACTAAGAAAACCCGGCTCTGCTGCTGCCATAAATTTTTTTGTTCCAACTTAGGCCCTGATTTTGACTTGGTTTCGTGCAATATCTGACCATCCCAGCTATATTTTGTCACTCATGACATGTTGAAGAATTGACCTACACCCTTATTGGGTCCTAGGGCTCACTGTTCTTATGGCAGACTCTCAGTCGAATTGGGATGCTTGGCATTGTCAGTTTTCTGAATCAGATCAGGAGACCCCTTTTTACCAACCAGATTGCTGCCAATTTCTGTTCTTTAAAACAATTTTATCTCACTTCGAATCCTTCATCAAAGTTGTAGTCTTGGACGCATAGATGAATTTGGGCTTTCGAATCGCTCGATTTCGATTTCAGGAGCTCAAGATATTCCTGTTAGAATATCTAACAAGAATTCTACCGTGAGCAGGATTCTGACTAGAGTTGCACTAAAAAACTCTGCTTCCATCACGATTTTACTGGTTGTTATTCTTAGGTTATACTCTCAGTCATATCAGAATGCTCGACATTTGTCAGTTTTTGAATCAGATCAGGAGACCATTTTTTTACCAACCAGATTGCTGCCAGTTTCTGTTTTTTAAAACAATTTTATCTCACTTCGAATACTTCATCAAAGTTGTAGTCCTAGATGCATAGATGAATTCGGGCTTTCGAATTGCTTGATTTCGATATCAAGAGCTCAAGATATTCTTGTTTGAATATCTAACGAGAATTATGCCGTGAGCAGGATTCTGACCAGAGTTGCACTAAAAACTCTGCTTCCGTCACGATTTTGCTGATTGTTATTCTTAGGTTATACTCTCAGTCATATCAGGATGCTTGGCATTCGTCAATTTTTGAATCAGATCAGGAGACCATTTTTTACCAACCAGATTGCGGCTCGATTCTGTTCTGTAAAACGATTTTATCTCACCTTGAATCCTTCGTGAAAGTTGTAGTCCTACACGCATAGATGAATTTTGGTTTTTGAATCACTTGATTTCGATACCAGAAGCTCAAGATATTCATGTTTGAATATCTAATGAGGAAGTGAAAAGTCTGCCGCAAAAAAAAAATTCTGCCACAAAAATTCTGCCGCAAGAAGGTTTTTGCCCCCCCCCCCCCCCCCCCCCAAGTTTGCAGGACTGAATTGAAAAAAACTGAAATAAGGGAGTTAATTGCAGAAAAAGATTGGAAGAGCTTGGCTGGGTTTTGGGAAGAAATAGAAAAATGGGATAGGATCAGCAAATTGTTTGTTTTCTTGACAGTATTTAGAAGAGAATTGTATTCTCGTTTTGCAGAGAAGATTGAGAAGAATTTCATTTCTTTCATTAATGCAGCAACTCTGCTTTTATACACGTTACATGTAACTGATTCCAGTATTTTAGGAATCAAAATCATCTCATCCATCCATTAATGGAGGGCTACGATTCTTACATATGTAAGAAACGATTGTAACAGAATTTAACAGAAAAAACTGACTATAACTGCCATAACGGTTTTAACTGCTTCTTTAACTGTTTCAACAGAATTTCTTCCATTCCTTCATTCTTCTCGCTACAGCCTGCTGTGTCTTCTTCTCTGCCATCAAAACAAGTAATCAGCTTACTTTTCAACAGCCTCTCCTAAGCTGTTTACTGGTTTAACTCCAAGCTTCAGCCTTAGTTGCTTGAATCTATCTTTAGGCAATGCTTTTGTGAAGATGTCTGCAAGTTGTTCTTCACTTCTGCAGAATTGCACATTTATCACTCTTATGAAATGATACTTTCTGTTTATGTGTCTAGTTCTTTGATGAAAAACAGGATTTCTGGCCATTGAAATTGCTGACATGTTATCACAAAACAAGGGTGTTGCCTCAGCTTGCATTTCACCAAAATCATCAAGCACAAACCGTAACTAAATGCCTTGAGCAGTTGCTTCAGATGCTGAGACATACTCAGCTTCTGCAGTTGATAATGCCACTGTGTTCTGTTTCACAGAGGACCAGGAGAATACTCCACTTCCAAAGCTGAATGCATAGCCCGAAGTGCTCCTGCTATCATCTTCACTTCCTGCCCAATCTGCATCACAAAATCCAATAAGAGTTGCTGATTGATCCCTTACGAATTCAATCCCATAGCTGAGAGTTCCTTGCACATATCTTAGGACTCTTTTTGCAGCTCCCATGTGAATCTTGGTAGGTCCAGTCATGAACCGTGATAATAAGCTTGCAGCATACATTAGATCAGGTCTTGTTGCTGTCAAATATAGTAAACTCCCTACTATTCTTCTATAAAGTCCTTCATCAGCCAACTCACTCCCATCCACCTTCTTCAATTTCTCACCAGTGGCCAAAGGGATAGAGACTGGTTTGCAGTCTTCAAGTCCAAACTTGCTAAGCAAGGATTTGGCATACTTGCTTTGATGAATGAATACCCCTTGATCGGTTTGCAGTATTCCCATGCCAAGAAAATGATGAAGGAGCCCAAGATCAGACATCTCATACCTCTGCATCATTTCTTTTTTAAATTCACTAAGCAGCCTTTCACTGCTGCCAGTGTAAACAATGTCATCAATATAGATTAAGACAATGATTAAGTTTCCTTCCAGGTCTGACCTTGTATACAGAGTGGCCTCACTTGTGCTCCTTTTGAATTTGCACATAGAGAGGTATGCATCAATCTCACTATACCAGGCCCTCGGTGCCTGCTTTAATCCATACAAGGCCTTCTTAAGTTTGTAGACTTTGTGTCCTGCATTCTTGACTTCAAACCCTTCAGGCTGCTCAACATATACTTCTTCTTTGAGGACACCATTTAGGAATGTTGACTTCACATCCAACTGAAACAACTTCCATCCCTTCTGTGCTGCAAGTGCAATGAGTGTCCGGATTGTGTCCAGCCTTGCTACTGGTGCAAAGGTTTCATTGTAATCAATTCCGGATTTCTGTGCATATCCTTTGGCTACAAGGCGAGCCTTGTGTTTCTGTACTGTTCCATCAAGATGAAGCTTAGTTTTGTACACCCATTTCACTCCTATCACAGGTTTATCAATCGATCTCTCCACCAATTCCCAAGTATTGTTCTTCTCTATCACTTCCAATTCTTCCTTCATAGCCTCCTGCCAAGCTTTATCTCCAAAAGCTTCTTGATAGTTCTCAGGTTCTATGATGCACATGTGACACCTTGCATATATATCTTGCAAGGTTTTCAATTTTACTGGAGTAGAGCAAGGTGAAGATTGTTGACTGTTATCACTGTCAATATTCTCAGCTAACTCTCCAGCTGTAGAATTTTGATGGTAGTGTTCAATATTATCGGGTTGAGCTGCAACAAGGTTTTCTACAGAATTTCCACCTTCAACTTCACCTCCTTCAATATTGAGAGACAAGTGGTTTTGGTTCATCACATTTCTTTCCCAATTCCATGCTCTATCTTCACTGAAAATCACACTTCTTGAGAGAACAATCTTCTCAGTTTTCAGATCATATACTCTATACCCCTTCTCACAGCTACCATATCCAACAAACACCCCCTTTCCAGTTTTGCTATCCCATTTCTGCCTTAGTGATGATGGAATGTGAGTGTAGCACAAGCAACCGAACACCTTTAGATGCTTCACTCCTGGCTTTCTTCCTGTAAAGGCTTCAAATGGAGTCTTTTCAATGATTGATGTTGTATAACATCTGTTCTGAATATACACAGCTGTATTCACAGCTTCTGCCCAGAAGGTTACTGGCATTCCTTTCTCCAACAGCATGGACCTTGCCATTTCACAAATTGTTCTGTTTCTCCTCTCTGCAACTCCATTCTGTTGAGGAGAGTATGCAACTGTCAGCTGCCTCTCCATTCCTTGTAATGCACAGAATTCTTCAAACTCACTTGAGGTATATTCTCCACCTCTGTCACTTCTCAGCTTCTTCAATTTATATCTATTTTGTAGCTTTACGAATGCTTTAAATTTTTTGAACACATTGAGTGCACCAGATTTGTTTCTGAGGAAGTATACCCAGCACATTCTTGAGTAATCGTCAATGAATGTGATGAAGTATCTGTTCCCTCCCACAGATTCATTCTGCATTGGTCCACACAGATCAGTGTGGATTAATTCCAGTGGATAGCTTGCTCTCCACGCTTGCTCTTTGTCTAATTTCTCCCTGTGATGCTTGCCTGATGCACAGCCTGCACATACATCTTCAACTTCTGTCAGAACAGGAAGTCCACATACCAGCTCTTTCTTATGCATCTTCTTCATGCTGGCAAAATTCAAGTGTCCCAGTCTTTTATGCCACATCCAAGAGTCCTCAGTCACAGAAGCTTTCCTTGCTGCAGTGCAGGTGTGATGGATTCAAGTGAAAGTGGAAAGCATCGATTTCCTTCCATGGTCACTATTGCAATAACATTGTTGAGGCTTTCATCATCAAATATCACTGCTTTGTTACCTCCAAAGAGGATATAATAACCATGCTTCATCATCTGGCCTACACTCAATAGATTTTCATCCAATCCGGGAACAAGCAGTACCTCTTTTATATATCTTTTTCCATGCTGAGTTTCCACAACCAATGTGCCTTTTCCAGTTGCTTGCACAAGATCTCTTGAGCCCATCTTTACTTTGCAGGTCACTGATCTATCGATGTTGATTAGTTCAGATTCTTTAGAGGTCATGTGGTTACTGCAGGCACTATCCACAAACCATACCTTTCTCTCTTGCAGACTTGCAGAGTGGCAAGCATAGAACATTGTTCCAGTGGATACTCTCTCTTCTTTTGCATAATTTGCTAGTTGTTTGTGACTGTGACTTTCACAGTCTTTTGCAATGTGACCAAATCGATTGCATCTTCCACATCTTGGTTTTCCTTTGTGTCTGCACAAGCCAAAATGTTGCTTTTGGCAGACTTGACACAGTGGCTTTACACTCGCTTGACTACTTCCCCAAGCAGTGTTGTTCCAGTTAGAATTGTTGTAGGTGTTTAAGTTTCTGTTTGGAAATGAATTTGATCCCTTCCTGTCTTGTGATTGCCATCTTTGAGAAGGTCTGCCATGAAAACCCTTGTGTGAGCTGTAGGTTTGATTGTTTCCAACCTTTAAGCTACTAAAGGCTTTCTCTGTTCCTATTAGCTTATCCCTATCATCATGTAGGTCCTCCCTCTTATCATAGACTTTAACAGAAGCAATGACTTCTTCTGCTCTCAGAACATCAAGGTCTCGTGTCTCCTCAATGATTGACACAATGGACTTATATCTTCTGCTTAGACTCATTAGCAGTTTCTGCACAATTCTGTTTTCTGGTACATCTTCTCCTAATGATTTCAGGTTATTCACCGTTGCAAAGAATTTAGCTAGATATCCATCTAGGCTTTCATTTTCTGACATTCCCAAGTATTCAAAGTCAGCTCTCACAGCTTGAAGTTTTACAGCTCTAACCTTTTTGTCTCCTCTGAATTCTCTGCTCAAGATGTCCCAAGCTCCCTTTGCAGTCTTCTCATTTCTTATGCGTGGGAAAAGGTCATCTGTTAATGCTCCTTGTATTAGGCTTAATGCCTTTGCATTCTTGATTTTATCTTCTCTGGATGTAGTGGATGTTAGCAATGCAGTTTGCTCAGCTTCACTCTCTTCATCGCCTGATCCAATTGCAATCTCAGGTGATTGATGAGATTGTATTCCAGCTTCTATTACGTCCCATAGATCGAATGCTATGAGGATTGTCTCCATCTTTACAGCCCAAAAATCGTAGTTTGTGCCATTGAACTGTGGAGTTCTTAAATCTCCTCCATTAGAGCTTGATCCTACCATTTTTGAGTAATTAACAGTTTAATCAATCTGTTTTTCACAGCTTACGCCCCTCTTAGGAATCAGTTTGTGAGCCCTAATACCATGTTTGTTTTCTTGACAGTATTTAGAAGAGAATTGTATTCTCGTTTTGCAGAGAAGATTGAGAAGAATTTCATTTCTTTCATTAATGCAGCAACTCTGCTTTTATACACATTACATGTAACTGATTCCAGTATTTTAGGAATCAAAATCATCTCATCCATCCATTAATGGAGGGCTACGATTCTTACATATGTAAGAAACGGTTGTAACAGAATTTAACAGAAAAAACTGACTATAACTACCATAACAGTTTTAACTGCTTCTTTAACTATTTGAACAGAATTTCTTTCATTCCTTCATTCTTCTCGCTACAGCCTGCTGTGTCTTCTTCTCTGCCATCAAAACAAGTAATCAGCTTACTTTTCAACACAAATGACAGAAAAATCTGCCACCATGAATTACGTGGCTGCTGCTGTGTTTACCTTTGCCTTATCTTTTTTCAGCAATACAAACGACGCCGTCATACATTACTTCGCATTGTTTTTTCTTCAGCTGAGAAAAGAAGCGGCACCGTTTTGAAACAGCCCCATTATGGCGCTGTTTATTTGCATTTTTCAGAACAGTACCGCCCCTCTGCAACCATTTCCTGCTAGTTTTTTGAAATCTCTCGTCCTTGCATCCCCTGCAACCTGGCGTATGCAGGACAGCACACCTCTTCACGCCATGTCCTTAGCTGCCAGTCAGGATTTCACAAGGGAAACCGTTGCACCTCACTGTGCCAGCTGTGAAAGAAGACGCAAAGAGGAGCCTCATCATCATCTAAGGGCTGGGATTGTTTCCCCTAAGAGATACGGTGGAGATGAGAGAATGAGAGGGGGGGTCTTCACTTCTTGCATATATAACAGACTGCTTTGTAAAAAAAGAGGGGGGGGGGGGGGGGGGGGGGGGAAGGAAGAAAGAAAAGAGAGAGCAGAGACACAAAAGAGAGGGAAGGCTGAAAAAAAAAAAACAAAGATATTAAGAAGAGAGTAGAGGGAGACGGAGAGAATTAAACACGCAGAGAACATATAGGGATAGAGGAGAAAAGGAAAACAGAAGGAAAAGGGAAAATAGAGAACCGAGAGAACAAGAGAAAGTTTGAGTAGAAAATAGAAGGAAACAACGAAAGGGAAGGGAGGTTAACTTCAATCTACTCTACCTTGCTGAAAAGGAATTTAACAAAGCTCTAGAGAGTTTTGAAAAAGTTCCTAGCGATAAAAGAGGAAGGTTTTCTTCGGGTCATCAAAGGCAAGCACGCAGGGACTGTCCACTGGTTTGTTCTCCCTTTCTACAAGCAATCTGCAGGTATATTTAAGTTTCGGCCCCTTTGTTTTTCCTGCTATATCTAAACCCTTGCATCTGTGTTTCGTTATGTTCCAGAACCGTTTCTTCCTTTGCTCTAGATGTTTGTGTTCTGTCGAAAAAAGGATGGCATGCTTACCCGCTGATCTATCCATGGTTATGAGTTGTTTTCCTTTTATTAAAGCTGCATATGCCTTTCTGTTACTTTTTACGAGAGACAGTGATTTTTAAAGGGGTTCATCATCCATCGCCTCCTCTGTTTAGTGTGCCTCCTTGACTGGGATTTGTATAGGATGTTTGTTTTCACACAGATTTAGTTTTCATCCATAAAGAAAAACGCGAGAGGGGTTCCTTTGCATTTGAGGTTTTCTTTTGGCAGGTATGGTTCACGTTTTCATTCTTGTTTCTGTGAAAAGGGAGGCAGCAGACCATTGGGCTATAGTTATAGTATTTAACATGTGTAATATAAAGGCATGATTTTCATGTGTACACGGACTTACTCTTTTCTGTTGAAAATAATGGGTCATGCTATTTTTGGCTTCTGAGTTTGAGAGGATGGACTGAAGTCTGTTGAATGAGATTTAGCTTTGAAAAGTTTTTTTTCCCTGCCGGGTCTTCCTGCTTTGTTTTACACGCACTGTTTAAGTCTTGCAGTTTTAGAAATATATGTGATGGCTTGTCGTTTTAATTATGTTTACTGGGATGCTTGTGTTTAATTGTTGTGGTTAATCGTTGTTCTGAGTTCAAAAATGTTAGCTTCAGGACTCCCCCCCCCCCCCCCCCCCCCCCCCCCAATGTCTGCATTTAATTGTTGGGATAAATAGTGTTTTTTTTATCAAATATAAAAATGTTTTATTTTGCGTGTTGCATACGGCCAATACCCTAACATATTTTAAATTGTTTTTTTTTAAGTAAATATTTGAGGTTTCAAAAAATGTGTTTTAGCATGGATTTCTTAAACACAAAAATTATTTTTCTTGCATCTTGGATTTTACAACATGTTTGTAAATTCCAAAGAGTGTTGGCCAAGATTCCAAAAAATATAAAAATCTTATTTTTGGGAATTCGTTTTTATTCACTATTAATGTTTGGATAAAGAAATCCCAAAAGGGGTAAATATCCAAAATATTATTAGAAATAATTTGTTATTCATTAGTAATGTTTGGATAAAGAAACCCCAAAGGGGTTAATATCCAAAATATTATTAGGAATAATTTATTATTATTCACTACAAATGTTTGGATAAAGAAACCCCAAAAAGGGTTAATATTCAAAATATTATTGGGAATAATTCGTCATTGTTCACTATTAATATTTAGATAAAGAAACCCCAAGGGGTAAATATCAAAATATTTTTTAGGAACAACAAAGTCATTATCCCTTAATAATATAAGGGCAAATAAACCTATGAAAGGTAAATGTCCAAAATATTATTAATAAGAATATAACTTGTTTATTTTTAACATAAAAGCAGATTTATGCCTAAAATTTTATTTAGGACAATTTATTTGCTTATCCTTGAAAGAAGCCTCAATCATAATTGGGGACATTTGTTTATTTTTAACATAAGAGCAGATTTATGCCTAAAATTTTATTTAGGACAATTTATTTGCTTATCCTTGAAAGAAGCCTCAATCATAATTGGGGACATTTGTTTATTTTTAACATAAGAGCAGATTTATGCCTAAAATTTTATTTAGGACAATTTATTTGCTTATCCTTGAAAGAAGCCTCAATCATAATTGGGGACATTTCAAATTTTGATTCCACGATTTATAAGTCATGAAAATATGAAATATTAAGGCAAAAATGGGCTTTTAAAGCACCTTGAATTTCCTTTGAATTTCTAACTTAGTTTTTTTCTTTTCTTTTCCTTGCGATTTACGAGTCGCGAACACTTGAAATACTAAGGGAAAAATGAGCTCTTAAGCACATTAAATCTCCTTAGATTTCTATCTTAGCTATCTTTAAATTCATAAATTCTGAATTTATTTCAAATCAAGCATAGACTTCAAGAGATCTGCACTGTTTCTCTTTGACACTCTATAGACATATCTAAAGGTATGATCCGTATTGGCCAAGGGTTCTTTCTCTTAAACTTGGAACCCAAGTTTGTATATCATAGCAGACTTATCCTAGGGAACTGATGGGATTAGAGAACATCAACACCATAGCAATTATAGGCAAACCAAACACCAAGCAGCTTACCTTAGGTAGGGCGTACTAGGGGTGCTAAAACCTTCCCTTTACGCAACCAGTCCATTGCCTTAGAATCTCTGAAAGACCAGTTAGGTTTTCTAGTGACCATAATACTAGGTGGCAACTCCCTTTTTCACCAAACAAAGACCCCGACATCGATCCCTGCTACCAGGAAGGGTCGCCTCGACGTCGAGCTCTCACGAGGGTACGACAAAGGTTATGGACTACAATAGAATTATAATTTTTTAAAATTTTTTCTTATTTAATAATATAATAATAAAAATAAATAATTATAAAATTAAACACCAGTCCAATACTAATATATATTTTTTTAGATCGCGATAACCTCATATAAAGAAAAATAAAGCCAATTATGAAACTAAATTCTAAATCAACCCAAATATAAAATAGAAAAAAAAAATAAAATGATAACCAAAAAAGGAAAGAGAAGGGAAAAAAAAGAAGCAAAACACTATAGATTATTATTGTAATCCATAATGAAATGGGTATGTGTGAATAGTGGTTCTCCCATGCCTTTAGCTTTTTTTTTTAATTAATAAGCAAAAAAAATACCTCATTAAACCAGTAAACTAGTATAACTTGAGTTATCATAACAAACCTGTAAATTACGTTAACCTTATCAAAAGATAGAATAAAAATAAATAAATTACAAAGTTGAATTCTAAATTAGCCCTATTGATGAAATAAACAAAAATAAAAGAAAAAAATATTACTTATTATATTTTACAATGAAATAGGTGTGAATAAATAGTAGTTCTCCCAAGTCTCTTAGCTTTTCTTTTAATGAAAACTAATAACCGTATAATATCTTCCTTGTGGATGCTCTATCGTTGCTAAATTAAAACATTTTTTTTTATCTACAACTATGTGAACTTTTTTAAAATAAAAATATTTAAAAAGATAATATTTAAAAAAACATTGTTATTTTAGTTTTTTTTTAAATAAATACCATCGTTTTAGTTTTTTTAAATAAATACCATCGTTTTAGTTTTTACTCAGGTTAATCAGTTAATATGTGAGTCAATCAGTACGTCTCTTAACTATTCGTTATTAGTAATCGAAATATTTTTTTTATTTTTAATATTAATATATCAAAAAATATTAATTTAATATTTTTTAAAAAAACAGATTTTTAAATGCACTCAAACGTAATTCTGTGTAGAAAAACAAATTATATTTTGATTGCAGGCATAACAATCTTGGCAGTACCGTTGTTGTTTGGACTTTGAGAATGATAAAACAAAAGAGTTGGAATAATTGGAAATCTGAACAATTTGGCTACCCTTCACTGTATTAATTAGCCTTTCCTTTCCTTGCCTGTTCTCCTTCTTCTTTTTTTCTCTGGCGCAATTGCCAACAAATACCCCTTTTTCTAAAAGAGGCAGCCCTCCTTTTTCATCACGTCTCCATGATACCACACGTTTTCATCAAAAATCTAAATTATAGGACTTCTTTGGCAGCCACGTACATGCTTTAGGAGTTCTTCTTTCGAAATCCTCATTAGAGGCTAATTTGTAGCCCTTTAAGATACCTTTCCAACGCGTCAATAATCACAGCAATCTGACATGTGAGTGGAAAGTTGTGATTAAAATGCTTCAGTGTATCCAGGCTGGTTCCAGGTGAATTTCACGACCTGTTCAAGAGTATATCAAAGTAAAGATAAAGACCTTGACTTGCTCTTCTATAAACTCTGAAATCAAACATAAAGACCTGTTTAAGAGTATTAATTTAAGGATGTTTGGGAGTGCAGTAAACTATTTTTTTTTTTTATGAATGAATCAAAATAATATTTTATTATTATTTTTTAAAAAATATTTTTAATATCAACAAATCAAAATGATTTAAAAATATAAAAAAAAATTAATTTAATTTAAAATAAAAAATTTAATTTTTTAAAATATTTTTAAAATATAAAAACAAACTAGATAATAATAAAATAGACTTTCATACACTTATCAAAACCAGAGGGAGCTTCACTGCAGTAGAAAACTTGACATAGCTTGATTTGCTATCCAATCTGCACACCAGTTGGATAGCAATTTCTTGTCATAACATTTACCAGTGTAAAATCTTTTTACTTATTTTTAGTTTTAATATCAAATGCAGTCTTGAATATTTATCTTCAAAATTTTAATATCAAATTTGACGTTCAAAATTTCACTTATTTTTAATCAATTAGATTGAACAAAATCTTGTTAAGTCAAGCATCAACTCTACATTGAATTGTTTTTTCTTCTTAGACTACAAGAGCTCCATAACAAGCTTATTGAAATAAATTATCAAATGAAATTAAAAACAAAAATGCTTTATAAAAAAAAAAAAAAAAACAGAGAGACATCTACCTTGTTTTCTCTATTGGTAAGAGTCTGAACATAAAAAAGCTTAATGATTTTTAACAAAAATGATTGAAAGAATGATATATTATTGAATATGAGCAAATTTAAGGTTACAATCAATTAGTATTCTTGCAACGGAAGGATTACAAAGGGACGAAGGACATCCTTTGCATTAGGATGCTCCCACTCCACTACTGTCTCCCACCATTCTTTTGGCTTTGCTCGGATTTTTTTAAGAGAAGGGGGAGGAGATGGCTGGCCATTTTCAAGCAACGGGAGACAAATTGGCACCCTCTTCAGCTTCTCACAACGCGTTACATCAATATCTTCAAGAGAATTGCAAATCACTTTTGCACTGCAAATGCTTTTCAGTTCTGGTAACATATACAATTCCAGAGTTCTTAACTTTGGGAGAATATTACCCTTGATGGAATTGGAGGTGCTGCTTTCTTCATCTGTTGTTCCTATTATCTCCTCCATTTTCTCACAGTTATTAACACTAATCACTTCCAGGTTTACGAGGTTTGGCAGCAACACAAGTGGGAACAACTTCTTCATACTTTCACATCCACCACAATAAAACGCTTCAAGACCAGAAAACATACCATTATATGATGGCAATGGTGGTGGATCAGAGCAGAACCAAGAAGATGAAACCAAGCTCTCCATGTTATTGCAATACCGAATGCTGATGCGCTCCAGTTCAGTTGCATTCTCTAATGACAAAACATCACATAAACTTCTTGCATCGATGCATTTACAAACCAGTCCTTGAATGCCATTTAAGAACTTGACCTGAAAATCTCCATCTCCGTTGATACTCAAATTACCCAACCAAACTGTTTTACTTGGAAAATCATCAATGTCAAACCAATAATTTAAATCCACCATTCCTAATAAAATTGTATATGTGCTTAATGATTGAATCCCATCCTAAGATCTGAGATACTCCACAAAGTCAGAGAGACCTTCGAAACGGCATTCCAAAGTTTCTAAATTTCTCAAGGATCCTACTTCCTTTTCTTTAACTGTTATCGGAGCATAACTGGCCCCCATAAACTCTTCTAGTACAAAAACTTGCAGATGAGAGAGTTTTGGTAATATCCCACTAGGAAACTCCTTTTCACCACATCCATTCATTCTAAGATACCTCAGGTTGGTGAGGCATTCCATTCCTTGCGGCATCTTTTCAAGTGCCCAAGTACCAGAGAGATCCAACCTCTTCAGTGCCGTGAGCTTCTTTAATGATGGAACATGACTTAATTTCTGACAATCATTGAGCAATAATGTTGTGAGACTCAATAAATCAGAGATAGAGTCTGGCAATTTTTCAATACCTGTCCAAGTCAGACAAGGACCTTGAGCCCATGCAATTGCTTGAAAAATGAATCCGCAATAAATCCCAACAGATGATTTTGACATAGCAATAGAGTTGATAGAAAGGGACACCTAGGTGAATAGCTGGAAGGAATTTCTTCGATCTTGTTTTGCATGAGTGAAACTCTCGTCAGATTCTCTGTCCACTCCTCTGCATCTGACAACTCTTTTAATTGTGCACCTGCTTTAACCATGCCTTGAGAGTTCTCTAGCAGTATTCTCTAGCAGTATTTGGATAGCCATGTCCCGAATCAAGTCATGCATCTTGACACGTCTACAGCCAAACATCATTTGAGCTCTTTCTAATAGGCATACATATTCAAGTCTATTAAGCATCGTGTGGCCCTCATCAAATGCATCTTCCCTTCTCCTTTTTCCTTTAATTATTCCCTCGTCGATCAGATAACCTATCAACTCCTCCCTTTCAATCATATAATCTTCAGGAAATAATGCACACTACAAGAGACATTGTTGAAGTGCTAAATCACCTAACCGATCATAACTAAACCTCAATAACTTGAGTACTTTCGTGTCCCTAAATTCTAATTCTCTTAATTTCTTTAATGTATTTCTCCATTCATGTAGGCCATTCACTCCCCTCAAACTTCTTGTCACTATAATAATTCCTAATGGCAAACCAGCATATTCCCTTGCAACAGCTTTCGCGACGAAACGTTACAAAGGCGCAGAGTAGTCTCCTACCGAAACGTTACAAAGGGACGAAGAACATCCTTAGCATTAGGATGCTCCCACTCCACTACTGTCTCCCACCATTCTTTTGGCCTTGAATAGATATTTTTAAGAGAAGGGGGAGGAGATGGCTGGCCATTTTCAAGCAACGGAAGACAAATTGGCATCCTCTTCAGCTTCTCACAACACATTACTCTAATATCTTCAAGAGAATTGCAAATCAGTTTTGCATTCCAAATGCTTTTCAGTTCTGGTAAATTATACAAATCCAAACTTCTTAACTTTGGAAGTATTGATTCCGTGATGGGATTGGAGGTGCTGCTTTCTTCATCTGTTGTTCCTATCATCTCCTCCATTTTCTCACAACCACTAACATCAATCAATTCCAGGTTTACGAGGTTTGGCAGCAACACAAGTGGGAACAGCTTCTTCATATTGTTACATCCACCACAATAAAACTTCTTAAGACCAGAAAACATACCAGGTGGTGGAGCAGAGCATAACCAAGAAGATGAAACCAAGCTCTCCATGCTATCGCATTTCCAAATGCTGATGAGCTCCAGTTCAGTTGCATTCTCTAATGACAAAACATCACATAAACTTCTTGCATCGATGCATTCACAATGCAGTCCTTGAATGCCATTTAAGAACTTGACCTGAAAATCTCTATCTTTGTTGATACTCAAATTACCCAACCCAACTGATTTACTTGGAAAACCATCAATGCCTGCACGATTATCTTCATCCACCATTCCTACTAAAATTGTATATGTGCTTAATGATTGGATCCCATCCCGAGATCTGAGATACTCCACGAAGTCAGAGAAACCTTCGAAATGGCATTCCAAAGTTTCCAAATTTCTCAAGGATCCTACTTCCTTTCCTTTAACTGTTAACGGTTCCTGAAAAGAGTTTTCTAGTACTAAGACTTGCAGGTGAGAGAGTTTTGGTAATATCCCACTAGGAAACTCCTTTTCACCACATCCATTCATTCTAAGATACCTCAGGTTGGTTAGGCATTCCATTCCTTGCGGCATATTTTCAAGCGCAGTACTAGAGAGATCCAACCTCTTCAGTGCTTCTTTAATGATGGAATAACGCAGTCAGACTCACCAAATCAGAGATAGAGTCTGGCAAATTTTCAATACCTGTGCGAGACAGATCGAGGACCATGAGCCCATTCAATTGCTTGAAAAATGAATCCGCAACAAATCTCAACCTGTCATTATCACATAGAAATAGAGTTGATAGATAGGGACACCTTGGAGAAACAAAATTATAATTGTTTATCTATCGAGTTAAAAAAAAATATGACAATTTAGTAGTCTTTAATGAAATAAAAATAATGAAAAATGTTATTTATGTAATTGTAAGCACACTATATTATATTACATTACAAAGGGACGAAGGACATCCTTTGCGTTAGGATGCTCCCACTCCACTACTGACTCCCACCATCCTTTTGGACGTACTCGGATATTTTTAAGAGAAGGGGGAGGAGATGGCTGGCCATTTTCAAGCAACGGAAGACAAATTGACATCCTCTTCAGCTCATTACAAAAATTTACAGTAATATCTTCAAGAGAATTGCAAATCAGTTTTGCACTGCAAATGCTTTTCAGTTCTGGTAAACGATACAAATACAGAGTTCTTAACTTTGGGAGAAAGAATTCCGTGATGGAATTGGAGGTGCTGCTTTCTTCATCTGTTGTTCCTATTATCTCCTCCATTTTCTCACAGCAACTCACTTCAATCCTTTCCAGGTTTCCGAGGTTTGGCAGCAGCACAAGTGGGAACAGCTTCTTCATATTGTTACATTCATAACAATAAAACACTTTAAGACCAGAAAACATACCATTATATGATGGCAATGGTGGTGGAGCAGAGAAGAACCAAGAAGATGAAACCAAGCTCTCCATGTTATAGCAATGCCGAATGGTGATGTCCTCCAGTTCAGTTGCATTCTCTAATGACAGAACATCACATAAACTTCTTGCATCGATGCTTTCACAAACCAGTCGTTGAATGTCATTTAAGAACTTGACCTGAAAATCTCCATCTCCGTTGATACTCAAATTACCCAACCCAACTGTTTTACTTGGAAAATCATCAATGTAATAAGCCCAAATTTCTACATCCACCCTTCCTACTAAAATTGTATATGTGCTTAATGATTGAATCCCATCCCGAGATCTGAGATACTCCACGAAGTCAGAAAAACCTTCGAAATGGCATTCCAAAGTTTCCAAATTTCTCAAGGATCCTACTTCCTTTCCTTTAACTGTTATCTCACAATAATGTTTGTCTAGTGCAAAGACTTGCAGGTGAGAGAGTTTTGGTAATATCCCACTAGGAAACTCCTTTTCACCACATCCATCCATTCTAAGATACCTCAGCTTGGTTAGGCATTCCATTCCTTGCGGCATCTTTTCAAGCAGAGTCCGATTGAGATCCAACCTCTTCAGTGCCCCGAGCTTCTTTAATGATGGAACATGTCTTAAATTCTCACAGTTTTTGAGCAATAACGCAGTGAGACTCACCAAATCAGAGATAGAGTCTGGCAAATTTTCAATACCTGTGCGAGACAGATCGAGGACCATGAGCCCATTCAATTGCTTGAAAAATGAATCCGCAACAAATCTCAACCTGTCATTATCACATAGAAATAGAGTTGATAGACAGGGACACCTTGGTGAATAGCTGGAAGGAATTTCTTTGATCTCGTTTTGCATTAGTGAGACTCTTGTGAGATTCTCCGTCCACTCCTCTGTATCTGGCAACTCTTTTAATTGCGCACCTGCTTTAACCATGACTTGAGAGTTGTCTTGCAGTATTTGGATGGCCATGTCCCTAATCAAGTCATGCATCTTGACATGTCTACGACTCCCCCTCATTTGAGCTTTTTCTAATAGGCAGACATATTCAAGTCTATTAAGCATCGTGTGGCCCTCGTCAAATGCATCTCCCCTGCTCCTCATTCCTTTAATTATTTCCTCATCGATCAAATAACCCATCAACACCTCCCTTTCAATCATATGATCTTCAGGAAATAATGCACAGTACAAGAGACATTTTTGTAGTGCTAAATCACCTAACCGATCATAACTCAACCTCAATAACTTGAATACTTTCTTATCTATGTCCCTAAATTCTGATTCTCTCAATTTGTTCAATGTATTTCTCCACTCATGTGGGTCATCCACTCCCCTCAAGCTTCCTGCCACTGCAATAATTCCCAATGGCAAACCAGCACATTCCCTTGCAATAGCTTTCGCAATTCCTTCCACTTCTCGTGAAAGTGCTATGCCACATCCAAGTTTCTCCGTGAACAAAGTCCAAGCTTCTCTCTCAGAAAGTGGTTTCACCTTGATTTTGCGGTGGCAAGCCATCTGATGACAAACCGTTTCTGATCGAGTTGTCATAATCAGCTTGCATCCTTTCAACTTCTCAGGAATTCCCGCTTCCTCAAGCTCAAAATTGTTCCATAAATCATCTAAAATAAGAATCCATTTTTGTTTTCTCTTTAGTTCTTCTGACAATTTGGCAGCTCTATGCAGATCATCATCTTCTCTTGAAAGGTTTAGATGAAGTTGTGTAGCAATAAGATTCTGCAATCTATTAATGTTGAAATCTTGAGACACAGTCACCCACCAAACATAATCATAAATATTTGGTCTTTGTAAAAGCTCATCATGGATATGTTTCAGTATTATTGTTTTACCAACTCCCCCCATCCCATAAATACCAATGGTTGGGACTTCATCATCCATTAACAAAGACCATATCACCTTCTTATTCTCTTCAAATGCTTGACCCACTGGCTTTGTAGAGCTAGTAAGTAATGGAACTCCTCTAGTCTTGTTGTATTTCAGACTTTCAGAAGATCTAGCTCCTGCGACAGCCTGCACTACTGATCTTCCACTATTCTCCACATCCTCCTCTTCCTGCACTGGTTGTGTCCTCACTCTAACCATATGCTGCTCATCATGACTAGTTACATCATTGTTTACTGATGGAGCACAAGGTTGATCATAACATCTTCCAATGCCATGACAAAATTGGGATGAATCTCCTCCAGGCTCCAGAGTCTGCACTTTCTCTGTTCTTGGTACAGTCTCAAATGCATCATGCTGAAAAGATCCTTCACCAGTGTTTTCCATGCCATTTTCCGCTTGTAGATGCGACTGAATTCTCTCTTCTCCTGGATCTTGTTCCATGCCCTGAACTCCCACTTGTATCCTTCTAGCCCCCCCTGCCACATTGCCAAGTACTGCATTGCTTTGTTCCAACGATCGATCCCCTGGTTCTGTCCTCAGTCTGCTCTCGAGTGCCCCTTCGGAAACTCTATCTTCTTGTGCTCTCATTCCGGTCATGCTTACTACGTCGTTTCCTGCTATTGCATGTGAAGAAATCCTCTCTTCCACTACTCCAGGTTCTACAACCTGAACTTCTCTTTGTACCCTTCCAATTCCTCCTACCATTGTTGAAATTCCACTATCATTAACATTGATTGAACCTGCTGTGATTTTATGTCTTTTGTTGCCACCACACATAGCTTTCCAGGCTGCTTCTTGAACTTCTTTAGGCACCCCATGACAAATGGCAACATTATGCCCTTCCTCTCCTGATAAATGCCATTTGATCCTTGAAATGGAGGTTTTATTGGCAAATGTATGTGGACAAAACTCACACTTCATGCTACCATCAGTCCTATCTTCAATATAATTCCAAAATAGATCCTTTGATCTAACCATTTCAACCTATATAAAAAAAACGTAGGTCAAAATAAAGAATAAAAATTAATGCAAGTTACACCATATCCAGATGGATGAGAAACTACTTCTTCAGTGTTGTTACCCTTATTTTGCTATTAAAATTGATAGTTAGTTTATTGCACAATCATAGGAGGGAAAAAGACGACGATAATTCAGTTATACTTCTTACTTGTCGAGTATTTAAACCCCTATTTTGACTTTGCAGGGAAGTGCCAAGGCCAGGATTTGAGGCATTTGGCCTAGCAGTTTGATTTTGCAATTCTCGGACTTGGAGGTTATCCATCTGTGACCTATATATAAATGAAGTGATCATATTATAAAACCTTTCCATAATTGGTAGTCTCTCTTAAGCAGTAAAAGTTAATGGTATTAAAACACAACAGCTAGAAGTCAATCAGTACCTAGGCACCAAGTTCTCTTGTTGCACATTGTCTATGTTAGGAATTACAGCAGCTTGATCGACTTGTCCTTGATTAGAAAAATATTGACTCCTGAATCCAAAATCATTTGCAAACAATATGTTTAGCTTGTTGGGTTCATGTTCAAGCTATGATGTTTCTTTCCTGATTGAAAAACTAATTTTTTTTTTTATAGAAAATACTAAACATGAAAAATTGGATACCGGGGAGCAGGAAAAGAAGGTCCAGGTTGAATGTGGTTGCCACAAAGTTCTGAAGTGGTTGCGTTCGATGTCATATAGCAATGTCCCGGCTGTGGTTGATGAGTATTGGAGTACTGATGCCTGAATAATATTCAAATAGTTAGACTTAGAACTGTTATTCTAACTTGGTTGATGTTCATAATTCTTTCCATTATGTGCACACAAAAAAAGAGAGAGATAGAGAGCTCAAAAAGACTTGAAAGATCCTCGTCAATTTTTCAAGTTTATTGTTTTCATGATTAAAAGAGTGTATATATATTCGAGGTTAATACCATTGATTCATCGCAGGCACTTGATTGCTCATTGGTAACTGATAATTAGTCCTTTGTTGGTCCCTAAATAAGCAACATTTGTTAGTGATTTCTTCATACATATGCATAATTCTTTGCTATTAATCCACTAAGCATTTGATATCATTTTAGCTTACCTCAAAGGATTGGCACATTGAGGATCGAATAAATTAGGATTAGGCTGACACCTATATTCAAATATAATGAATTCATTTAGTGTGAACAGGAAGAAGAAGTTAAATAATGATGAATATTATTTACCTTGGTGGAGCTTGAGGCCAATTTGGTTCATTTTGGTTGATCCATGACGATGATGTTCCATCTAAATCTCCCGTTTTTGTCTGTTTGTTTAACAATAAACATTTTGAAGATGCTCGAGATAAATTGATACACGAAAACATAAAGCTTTTTGATCCAATGGGTGATACAAACACTTGCTAATTCAATGGACATTGTAGCAAATTGGAGTAGGCATGAGCACTCACCATGGTTTGAGGAAATGAAGGTGGAAACTGATCAGTTGTTTGTTGAATACTATCGTTGATCACATTGTTATCCACCACCATGTTCTGACCAGCATGATCATTGCATAACATGAAGCTTTGGTTGCCTGGAACCTCCGGTGGCGACCTGCTTAATTTGTTATTAGGAACATTATTCTTTTTGGGAATAATAGGATAAACTGAAGAATAACTAAATTGCAAGCAATCATCTTCTGATAAAATATGCTTAAGAATGACGTACGAGAGAAGCTCAGACATATTGAATGTATCTTCTTCTGATTGAAAACCCAGCTGATCCCATGTCATGTTGTCAACCTCCTCCACAGAAGATGGTTGGAACGCTTCCATCTGACCAGAAGAGATCAGAAAAGACAAAAAAAACTGAGGTCTAAAACGAACAGAAAGCACAGATCAGAAAAGAATATATATATCCCATTTTTGTCTGTTTGTTTAACAATAAACATTTTGAAGATGCTCGAGATAAATTGATACACGAAAACATAAAGCTTTTTGATCCAATGGGTGATACAAACACTTGCTAATTCAATGGACATTGTAGCAAATTGGAGTAGGCATGAGTAATCACCATGGTTTGAGGAAATGAAGGTGGAAATTGAGTTGTTTGTTGAATACTATCGTTGGTCACATTGTTATCCACCACCATGTTCTGTCCAACATGATCATTGCATAACATGAAGCTTTGGTTGCCTGGAACCTCCGGTGGCGACCTGCTTGATTTGTTATTAGGAACATTATTCTTTTTTGGGAATAATAAGAAAAACTGTAGAATAACTAAATTGCAAGTAATTATCTTCTGATAAAATATGCTTAAGAATGACGTACGAGAGAAACTCAGAAATATTGAATGAATCTTCTGGTGATTGAAAATCGAACTGATTCGATGTCAAGTTGACATCATCCTCATTAAAAGACGGTGTGACTCCTTCCATCTGAGGTTTAAAAAAGAACAGAAAGCACAGATTAGATAAGAATATATATATAATTCGGATGAAAAATAGGAAATATAAATGTTGCTGTTAATGATTTAATTATTTGTTTTAATGCTAAATTATTTGTCACTTGTTGTAAACAAGTTTAATGAAAAGGTAATTAATACTGATCAAGTTAATTCATGAATCAGTAAGAGACAATTTCATTGAATCATTATGTCAGAAAAATATTGGATAAAAATAATTAATGGCAGTCCCACAGGGCATGGATTACAAAATCTAGTATTGGAAAAGAAATCCCATAAATAAGGAGTTAAAAACAGCAAAGAATTTTGAAAAGAAAAAAACAATGAATTCAAGGTTTAGGGTTAATTTAGTATGAACACCACAAGGCATGGATTACAAAATCCGAGAAAACGATCGATTTATTTATCTGGATTACTTTAAAGATTCAGACAGGATGGAGTACAAATAATTTACCTGGATTCAAGATGTTCTTCAAGTGCTAGCTGGATTCCCTAATAAGGAAGGGAAATAGGGAATTGTATAATGAGAGGAGATGTGGAAGCGAATGTTACAGCCGCTAGCGAATGTTACTAATACTATTATTTATTAGTAAGGTCGCCTCAATAATAATTAATTAATTAACGTATTGTTTGATAGGAAGGAAGGAAGTTGCCAGGAAGCAACCCAAACATATTACATTATAAGATATAGAAAGTTAACGTGTGGACCCGCCCCAATGTTGACACTTCGAAGAACCTGCCAAGAAAATAAATTAATGTATACCTGCCAAAGTCAACAGGTCATCAGCTGATTTAATCAAGACTCTAAGTTGATTTCGTTGACTCAGCTTTTAACCCTTTAATTTTTTTATAAAAAAATTTATTAAAATAATATTATTCATTTTTTTAAAAAAAATAAAACGCCCCCTCTAATCCATAACTCAAACTTCCTCCTATCATGTTTTACAACTATGTGCAATTTGTGTTGAACATGTGAAAAATAAATTTTAAAAATAAAAAAAATATTATTTTAATATATTTTTAAATAAAAAAATAATTAAAAAATAATAATTATTGCACTATCAAACATTATCTTATTCTATAATAGTATATCTGAACTTTCCACTCCAATGGAAATTATTTGTTTTCAACACCCTTCTACAGATTTATATTTAGCCTCTCGACCTATAAAGTATGATTTGCTATCCAATCTGCACACTAGTTTTCCATTAATACAAAGATGATCGTGTTTTTTTGTTGCTAAAATTGTCGGCCAATAATTTTCCATTTTTTCGAGTTTTTTTAGTGATTTTTTATCTCAAATTCATAGATTAAAAAATTAATAAAATAAAATTTTGAATTAAAATTAAAAATCAAAATTAAAATTAAAATGCAAAATGCAAAAACTCTAGGGAACAGAATTTTGAAAAACACAACAGGCCGCTTTTTTATTTCAGTATCATATTTGGTGTTCAAGTTTCAATTATTTTTAATGAATTAAATTGAATAAAATTTTATCAAATCAAATACCATTAAATTAATCGTTGAAGTTTTTTTTTTTTTACCTTGAGAACTTCATAATTAATTAAAATAAATTATTAACCTCACATTCCCACATATCCATACCAAACACACATACTATATTATAATATATAAAAAGTTAACGTGTGGACCCGCACCAATGTTGAAACTTCGAAGAAGCTGCCAAGAAATTGTAAACACATGAGATTTTCAAAAAAGAATAGTATATTTATGCATGCTGTAAATTTTTTTAAATTTTTTTATTTAAAATAATTAAATATATTTTAAAAATTTTTTATTTTTTATATCATAATATCAAAATAATTAAAAAATATTAAAAATTTATTTTAAATAACACATTATGACTATAAAGATAAACCAGTTCTGACATTCGAATTTTTTAAAAGATTTTTAAAATGTAAAAAAAAACAAGATTTAAGATGTGTTGGGTAGTTATTATTTTTTGAGTGTATATATTAGATCAGAGTGATTTTACTTAACCATAAAATTTTTGTGAGACAATTATAATGAATGTTTTTCTGTTTTACTAATATACCCAAGGTGTTTATAACTAGATGCTACTTGCTGAGGTGGATATTAGCAACAGAGAAAGCATACAAAAGTAAAAATAAATAAAATGGAAAGCAAAGACGAAAGCATATATTTTCAAGTTAACAAAAGCAACCCCACCAATTCTCAAATATTCAGATTTTAAAAAACACAGGCATAAAATTTAAGAAGAAAGATGTTTTCAAGTTGTGTCAAATGCAGAATGCTTTAATTAATACGAGGAAAATCTTGTTGATAATATAGTTTGGTATAGGGCACTGCTAATTTGAATTAAGATCACTGTTTATTATTGAAGTATTTTTATTTAAAATATATATATATATATAATATTTTTAATTTTTTTAATATTAGCACATCAAAATAATTTAAAAGAACTAAAAAATTTTAATTTAAAATATAAAAAAATTAACTTTTTTAAAAAATATATTTATAATATAAAATAAAAAATGATCTTAGTATTTGCCTGGTGGCCCTCTCTGGGACGCAAAAGCTGCACTTCCTTAAATGAAAATATTTAAGTCGGTAGCTGCATCAGGTTTTACCTCTGGCTGGACCTTATCGTCTTGATCCAGAAATGAATGCCAAGAATCACTCAATC